>JADGJH010000032.1:24280-39623 GCA_027596945.1 Physocladia obscura
ATTTGGTTTTTTTAAATAATTTTCTCATTAAAACTAAATTTTTATTTAAATTTATTTCATAAAAATACAACAACTAATATAAAACCATCAATCTTTTTTTTTTTTTTTTTTTCTGCCGTTTTAAATCGCATCTCATGGGATATTGCAATTTCTTCAAACTAGCCACAAACTTGATGTAAATTCGATATTAATATTTACAAATGTATCAAAAACGGTTGGGTTTGGGTCAAAAATTCAAAGAAAACAAATGGAATTCGCATTGATCAAAGAAATGAAAACAGATGTAAGATGTATAATATTGATAAAAGAACTGTGCAAAAAAAAAAATAAAAAAATAAAAAATAAAAATAAAAACTTGTTCAATCTCCCAGAAATGGGACACAAAAAAAAAACAGCCAAGCACACTCAAAATACTAACACGACAGGAAAACAAAATCTTTGGGCCTCAGTGAAACCACCCATAACAAGAGAACAAACAAATCGAAAAAAAAGCAGTGAAAAAAAAATATATTAAAAAAAGTCAATGACAGGAAAAAGTGTTAAACAAGGTGGTGGAACAGGTAATGAGATGAAATAGGCACAAAAATAAACAGGGCAACAAAACCCATCAGAGAGACAAAAAAAGAATAGAGAAGATAGGAGAGTAGAGATAAGGCAAAAACGAAAAAAGAGCTTCACCACTTTTAGTTTAAAACCCGGCACCCCAAACTCTACCAGGAACAAAACCCCCAACTTTTCTTGTCGTATTTTCAGCCGTCAAAGAGACAAGCTGATGCTGCCTCTCATACACTACATCAACGCACTCAGTGCAAGTCTCCAAAGGCTTGTTACAGCGGCATTACAGCTGCCGCTGCTGTTGCTGCGTTGGATATGCAGAATCTGTCGAATTCATACTAACACAACCCACACAAGTTTGCGAATCTTTCACGCAACGACATAGCGATTGCTGCTGCTGCTGCCGTTTACTCGCAACATTACTCCAAACTTGTTGCTGCTGCAACTGAGACACATTCCCAACACTATTTCCACTTCTGCTACGTGGACCCCATGATCCACCCTGAACTTTCGGGCCACACGCATTTGCAACAGCTGAAAACGAATTCCTTTGCGCAAGCATTACGGCAGTAGTCGCGGGACTAATTCCCAAAAATTCTGGAGTCGCGGCGACAGAATCGGAGGTGGATGCGGAAAACAGAGAACTCGTCCGCGTGCAAATGCTTGTAGTTACGCCAGAGAGTTGCATGCTTGACAAAGACGTTGATAGTTCCATAGTTTTGCCGTGAGAAGTTTCTGACGTCCATTGTTTTTGCGGGAAATTGCGTTGTTGTTGTAGCGCATTTTCTAATGGTTGCGATTGATAAGATTGTTGTTGGGTTCGATGGGCTTGCGTCGAAACAACATTTTGAGGATGCGTGCTATCAGTATAAGATAGTTGCTGGTGCGGCTGAACTGCTTGCGACCTAGTTCCAAAACCATCAGTCGCCGACAGCCATCCGCGGCCATTACCAGGACCAGTGGTGCTGCTATACTTGTTCGAAACAGTAGCCGAATCACGTCCGTCAAAATCAATCTGGTTGATTGATTTACGGTACGAAGCAACAACTGAGGCAATCACAGATGAAACACGCGAATTGGTGCTTGCGCTGCTTCCAGAATTAACAGACGAAGCACCGCCATTAAATAATGTCGAACTTCTGCTAGAAGAGGTTGAGGAGATTTCAGTATCGTCATAGTGATTGGAATCAGGAATGTGAGGCAAACAACGTGAGCGCAACGCCTGCTGTTTATGTGGCTGCGACGGCTGCGCTCCAAAAAACCCACGCGAGGCACACTGCTGTTGCTGTTGCTGCTGCTGTAGAAAATGATGATATTGTTGTTGTTGTGTGGGAGCTATCACGGGTAACGATCGCTTTGCCTGGAGACTGGAAACTCGAGGTTGGATAAAAGACTGTGGAGAGAATGGCCGTGCCGGATATTGAGGCAGTAAACCTAATTGTTGCTGTTCCAATATTTTCTGCTGCTGTTTGTGCCACTCGATTGTACACGTCACAGGAAGTTGCGTGCGAGACAATTCAGCCGAAATTTCGAATTCACGCTGACGCTGTTGATCTTTTAGCGACATGATTTGAGCATTGATGAATTGATTCTGCGAAAATACATTAATCAGTTAAGTACGTGATTTTAATTTTTTGATGGTGAATCGACATTATTTACCTGAGCACATAAGAGACGAATGACAGGATTGGCTGTAAGAAATGATTCGCACCATTCGACTTCGTTTATTTCAAAATCCCAATTCATGAGATCGCCAACCCATCTCTTCCATGCCGCAACCACGCGGGCCTCCTTAAAAACGGTTACTTGAGCCCAAGATGAGGCCGCAAAAGCGTTGTCATTCATGGAGGTATCAACTAGTATTTGAAATATTAGCAAAATCAGTCTCTGAAAACAACATCCTCTATTTGTTCCAACTTTCTATCAAAAGCATTCATCTCACAATTTTTGTCAGAACCACTAGTTTTTTTCACCACTCAATCACTTTCATTTTTTTATTTTTTTAAGAGGAAAAACAAATTTTTATATATTTACTATACCCAAAATCATTGCGACGGACCAAATGGCAAGCGACTTTTGCGAAACGAGGTCATTACTCTCAAAAAAAAAACCTCTGAGCATGGCGTCGTCGCGCATCTTCATTTTGAGCAGAATTTTATCGGCGAGAATGAGAGAGAGCAGAAGAGTGGCGGGAGGCGCAACGGTGGCTTTTACGATGCGATAAATGTAGTCGAACGCAGAGTCGAATTTGGGAGTCATAATTGACGCGGAATCGTAGGAGATCGGGAAGCCTGGAGCGGTGCAGTCGGCCAGGAAACGGTAGATGCATGTGGAAATCACAAGCCTGTCTTTGGAACTTGTGGCCGGAATCGGTATTATTCCCGCAGCAGTTGATTTCATTGGTACAATGTTGGATGTAGTTGCAGTTATAGTTGCATTAGTTGTCGTTTGCGGATATTGGGTGTCAGTTGAAGTTTGTTGTTTGCGACTTATTTGAGTATCATCGTGAATCAACGACCAGCCAGAAGAAACAGAGGCGGCTGCAGAAGGGGGCATTTCAAACGACAAGAGAGCAGAGACTATTAGAGGGATAACTGCTGTTTTTGGTGAATACGCTTGCTTGCTGAAATATCAATCCAACCAATTTACAGTGTCAAAGGGTAAACTGGTTCAGTCCGAATGAGGTTGCCAAATAGTGGAACGAATAGACACAGCTGAATGCAAGTTTTTTGATTTGTCGGTTTGCGGAAACAAAACAGAACGAGAATCTCGAGCTGTTTCCAGTTTTGTTGATTGACAACTTCGTTTTCTGAAGAAAGCCGAAACTGAACAAACTTGGAAAAAAGACGAAGACAATTCTTTTGAGTGCAACCTGGAAAGAAAGTAAAGTATAGAAAATATGTTCACAAATTTTACGTATTATTTTACCGCAGTTACTTATTTAACTTGGGTGATTTTCTTGGGTTCGTAAAATGTTTCTGTTCGAAATGAAAAAAAGTAACGTTGCCTTCCGTCTTTTCTCAAGACAGGCAACAATTCAAAACCACAAACTCGCACTTTCCTGATCTGGGCTTGAATCTTGAAACTTATGACACAACAGCGGCGTTTATATTGTGGAAACGTTGTTGCAAAGAATCAACAATCGAAATCGAATCAAACTCAAACAACTTAATCGCTAGCACAACTACAAACACTGCAGATGAAGCAAAGAAACCTATATTTGATTCAATTTCATCATTCGTCGCAGTATAAGCTGCTAAACAAAATTTTAGCGTCAACTCGCTGGCTCTCGAAGATTCCGCCACGGATCTGACTGACTTTGATGGTCGGTCTGAACGATCTTGGCGCGAACAATATTGAGTTTTTCATGAAACAAATGGTGCCAAGAATTTTTATAACCGTTAACAAAATCGCTTTTTTTTTTAAAAGGATATACATTCGACGCGCTCGGTGAACTCGAAGCTCGTGCCGAAGATATTTTGGAAATGCTAGACGGATTTTTGCATTCCTTTTCTTGACGATGTAGATGATGTCGATATCGATGCCGACGTCGATGCTGAAAAACAAAACTCCGAACGCAAAACAATAATCTGATTTAATATTTCGTGTGCCTGTTTATAAATTATTTTTTTCAAGCGAAATTGGCTGCCTTGAAAAAAATAAATACACCCAATGACTTATTTTGACCCACTAACAGTAACTGTAAATTTTTTTTTATTGTTGGATTTTTTTTTTTTCCAAGCAAAAGTGAGCCAACATCTCTAATCCCATTCACTGAGCGGGCGGCGAATAATCGAATCCGTTCACGCCAAGACGACTGCGGAATGCTAACTTCGCTAATCTTGAAACAGAATCACGAAGCGAACCTTTTCATAAATCGCAACTTTCATAAACAATCCAAGCCGGTACACTTAGACAAATGCTTCCGTTTCTCCTTGGATGGACTGTATTGCTTGTCCACGCTAGTGTTTTTAATCAGGCCGTCGTGTTTGGTAAGTCCACTTTCTTGCCGGGATTTTTCGAAACGGTGTCAAAGTGGCTGAAAAAAAGCAATCGATCGTGAAGATCTAATTAAAAAAGCATTTCATTATCAAACGTATAATAGGCAGTGAAACAGCCTCTGCCGAAGCTGCGATTATTGGATTAGCTACATTTAAAGTCGCTTATATTGCATATAATACTAGCGAGAGTATAGGTTTCTGCTAAATTTTTTTTTTTTTTTTGATTGGACTGATCTGAATTGCATCTTTCAAATCTTTATTTAGCATTCACTATACTTCCACTTTATGACACCAACAATCAACCCCAATTCTCCATGATAATTCTTGGCAGTGGGGGCATTTTATTCTCCACTGGCCAATGGGCCCAACTGTATGGCTATCAAAACACAAACAACATTCGCCTTGTTGCCCTTTACGATATTCCTGGCCTTGGTTCCTCCAGCGGTTACACATCTCCCGTCACAACTGTCTATACAGGCCAATTATTAACCCCAGCCTCCACAAAATATTCCACAGACATCGGCCTCCCCGCCTCATACTCCCTACAAACCCTCAACACCACCGAATTCGGCTACGTGTATCCGGGAACCATCCTGAACCTAACAGCAGTAACCCCCGTCCTCAATTTCACAACATCAATCGGTACATTTCTAGGCGCATGTATCTACAATTTCACGGCCACGCAGCAGCAAATTTCTTTCTTTTACCAGATCGCGAGCTGGGATCTTTCACCGCTCAACACGCCAACTTCGTTCGTACAGAGCCTCTCAAGCTACACGAACGCTATTTGGATCAACTGGGTGAGTCACGGAGCGTATGGGCTTCCGCATCCTGTGACAACAGATACATCGTGTGACGGTGGAAATGACACGGTTTCAGTTGCCGGTGCTTTTTCTGCTGGTACTGTTCAGACAACGTACTATAACGCGACATTGGGCCAGTATGAAGTTATTTACGCAGTTCCTAACAATGGAAGTGACGGAGAGACGGAGTATTACATTTCGACATGCAATAATGGGAAGGTTGTGATTGTGCCAGTTGGTTCAACAAACCCAATTACGGGAAATAGTAGCAGTGGATCTGGTGGGATTAACACTGGAGCTAAGGCGGCGATTGTGACTGTTGTGGTTGTTGTGATTGTTGTTATAATTATTGGTGTTGCAGTGGTAGTGATTCGGAAATTTAATCTTTTCAAGAGAAAAGACTTGGACGATGAGTAGAAGGATTTTTTTCTCTTGGCATTTTTTTTATCATAACAGAAACAAGCTCACGCAAGCCACCAGCTCGCCCATTTAGAACAGTTGTTTGGCAAATTCGAATAACTTGAGATGGTGATATCTGATATTATTGAAGTAAAAATGAATAGCCGATAGAAATACCTGCTGCAAAGCTTGGCGGATATTGATTCATTAAATTTCTACGTTTCTGTAGTTCTAAGTATTTCTTGTTTCGCAGCTTCAAACTTACAGATTCAAGGCATGGTTACGCTCTGCGTAAATTAATATTCGTATATTTTGCTTGGTTTCTGGAATACTTGCCTATCATTGACGAAATATCCCTTGCAGAACAAATTCAGCCAATTGTTCGGCACCAGTGAGTTCGAGTGTTCTGAAAATACGTTCGAGTAGTAGGCAAATCGCCATTGATAGTGTTGCGATCATAACATTGCGAAAAGAGGAATTCTTGTTTAAGGGATGTTTATAAAGGTTTTACTTTTCTCATTAATCCAAATTGACTTAGTTTTTTCAATGTTTCAATGATTTTTGGTCTGATTCTTTTTTCTGTTCTTCATGTAGTTAATTTCCTACTTTTAAAATTTACAAATTGTCTGACCACTTACAAACAAAAATGAGGCAAGGAAATCTCTTGATCTTTTTTATTTACCTCCCGTTCTAAAATCATCTTGAACCTCAAAAATATGTACCAGGTTCATTCGTTACCTCCCTCTTACTGCAAGATTTTGAAGCGTTTGCTGCGATCATTTCAAGCAACGCACGGCTTTTCGCTGTCGCAAGTCAGAATGGTAAAATAATGCTTAATTTTTATCATCGACCAATTTAAAAACTCTACCAGCGGTAACCAAATCAAATGCATCTGTATCTCTAATTGTTTTTTTGCATCCCATTTCATGGACAATCACTTGCAAAATAGTGTTTGCAAAATTAGCATGACCATTGTTTTAAACAGAGTTTTATCTGTTTTTTTTTTTTTGCTGTTTAATTTTTTAATTTTTTTTTTACTTTTAATATTTTAATTTTTCTTGAACTTGTTTTGTTCAAATTTTGATAATTGTGGTTTGAGCTGCTTTAAGTAGCAATATATATATATTTAAATTATTTTTTAGCCAACAGCAAACTTGCTTCTTGCGCGAATTCTTTCTCCATAAATATAGAACAAAATCGGCACAGGAACAATAAACACTAGCCCAATGAATCCCAACAACGAATTCCCCCACCCATATCCTAGCCGAGCATACAGACTGTCAGAAAACAAGGGAAATCCAAATCCTGCAAAAGATCTCAGCGCAGTAGTAGCTGCCAAAGCCGATGCGGCATATCGATTGTAGACATCAACAGTGTATAAATTGCATGCCTGAAATGATAATCCAACAGATATTGTGAAAAACATAATTCCAATATCAGGTACAATCCAATGAACAGTGTTTTCAGCGGCCCAGCCATATATAAACAGACCGACTGGAAGTAAGAATATTCCAGGCATGACAAGAACAAGACGGTATTCTGGCTTATGAGGAGTATTATATCGCTTCTGCATGTACACTGACACGGAATCGAGCATAGTGCCAGAAAATCGATTTGCAATAAGAAAACCGAGACCAAGACTAAAGTAGTGTAACGTTGAAATTTGCGTGGCCTCGCCGTATTTCGACGTGTATAATGCGGAAAAGGTTGTCAAGACAATATAAAGAACGCCATAAACAAAAGCAATAAAGATGGCAATGGCCTGCGCAATGGGTTGCGTGAACAGTAGGACAAATGGTCTCACTATTGCATCGCGCAAGACACTTAAAACGTTTGGTTTTCGGAGCTGCACATGGGCAATTTTGTCGACGCGTCGACGTTCTTGATAATTAAGGTATGGGGCGTAAGTTTCCGGAAATAGAAAAAATATGGCTATCCAAATTACGGCAGAGATAATGCTGACGATATAAAACAACCACCGCCAAGACAACCCTTGTGTTAAAAAGCCTCCCATAATCGGGCCTAAAGCTGGGCCAAGAATGATACCGAGGCCGTAGTAGGCCATAGCTGCACCTATTTCATTCTTTGCAAATGTATCACTAACGACGCTTCCACAAATCTGATGCGTGACAGTATTGATTATTAATATTTGTAATTGCACAATTCAAATAATTTTAAAAAATGATGACCAACCGCAATTGGAGCGCTTCCTCCAAAACCAGACAAGAATCGAAATAACAACATTTGTGCTTTACTTTGCGCCGCTCCGCATGCAACATTGAAAACGGTAAAAATAATCATTGAAATGAGTAATATGCGTCTTCGTCCATAAACTTCCGATAAAGGAGCCAAAACCAAAGGTCCAACAGCAAATGCTAACACATATATTGAAAGCGCCATTTCAATTTCGAATTCAGTAATAAATCCGAGATCTGTAAGAGTTTTGAATAATTAGTGGAAAACAAACAAACAAATCTTATGAAATTATTTCTAACCCTAATAACTCACCGGCAGCGACAAAAGGAAGTGCAGGAGCAATCATTGAAGATACAATAGGAGAGATGAACGACATTGTGGATCCGAGTGCAACCGTTCTCCATTTTTTGCTTCGTGGCCATTCTTTGGGATTTATCTCGGGAGGCACTAGAGGTTGATCAACTGTTATAAGAATTTCGCCAGCTGGCGAATCAGTGGATATCTTCAGCTCATTTTCAGCATTTGCATTGTTCATCATGCTCTTTTTTTTTTTAAAAAAAGGGGGGGAAAATTTTTTGTTTCTCTTTATTATTTGTAATAATTCGTTTGATGACAAACAATATTGTTCAACTTTATGGTTTGATCAAGCCAAAACGGATACACATTAATAATATCCGCTTTTTTAAAAAGAGAATTCAAGGGATGAAGAGAATTTTTAATGACGGAGCTGGTTGTCGTTCAACCAAAAACACCTTTTTCATCATCTCTTGTTATCTACACAAGCTGAAGTCTCGTGCATCTAAAGTTGTGAGTGAGCCCCAGCCCCTATACGCTTATGGATTATATGATTCAGTGATAAGGAAAGTTATTCAGTAAAACAACTGAAAACTATACAGAAGTATTATGTATGATGAATTATGTTTATCCATAATTTTATATCACAGCATATACTTTTTTTCAGTTGTTGGAGCCTCGCAGCAATGATTAGAATTTTAATTACACAGAATTGTTCATATGTGACAGTGATTTATACCAGACTCTTGCCACTTTTCATGGAATTTTAACAAAATTGACTTCATTTTATATGTTGTCAATGCTTGACATGGAAAATATTTTGCTTTGGGATTGGCAGGTTTCTAAGTAATTTTCAAGGGTGATTGCCATGATGTTTAGGTAGGATTGCTTGAAGTAAAAAAAAAAAAAAAAAAAAATTTATATAAAAAAAAAAAAAAAAAATTTTTAATTAAAAAAAAAAAAAAAAAAATCTCACCATGCACTTTCTCTTTGATGATGGCTGCATTCGATCAAATGGCCAAAAAGCACCGTAGTTTTCAAAATAGTTTTTAAACCGTGTGTCAGTAGCCTTTGCACTTCTCCATGGAATAGCATTATGTGCCATAACATAGCTAAATAATTGATATGAACATCCAAGTAAAAAAAATATAATATAAATTGAAAAACTCACTATATAATTCCAATAGACCAAACATCAACCAGATCCGGTTCGTATTCCCGATTATAAAAGACTTCAGGAGCAATATACGGGCCACTACCACATTCGCCGACACTTTTCCGTGAAATTGTTTCGAGCGGTAAACGAAAAACAGCCGAAACACCAAAGTCCGTAATTTTTAGAATCGTACATGTCTTGTCGAGCAAAAGGTTTTCCGGTTTCAAGTCCCGATGAGCGACTCCTTCTGAATGGAGATAAGCAACTCCATTAACCAGTTGTCTGAAAAAGCTGGAAGGTTCACAAAGAAGTCAGAAAACGCATTGAAAAAAAAAGTAGGTAATCAAAGCTCTACTCACCAGTCAACAATATTTGGATCAGTTAATAAACCCAATTGAATCTTGGAGAATAAATCTCCGCCTTCTGAATATTCCATGACCAAGTTCCAACGCCGATACTGAGAATTTTTTAAAAAACAGTAAAATATTCAGTAAACGAGAATCACGACTATATATGGCAAAATTAAAACAAAATCTCACATCGTCTTGAATTAAATCAACGGTTCGAACCACGTTTTCATGAATCAACGACGAACTTATACAAAATTCTGCAGTTAATTTCTTAACATACGCTTTATAATCTTCGCCTTTTTTTCTCGAATTAAACTCTTTAATGGCGAACTTCTTGTCAGAATTGACTGGAAATAAAATAAATAAATATTTGCAAATTGGACTTTCAAAATCGATTATCACCTGGCGAACAGAGTTTCACAACAGAACTTGCACCGCGCCCAACTTCCTTATTGGAGCTTGAGCCATACTTTTCTGAGAACGATGACTCTGAGGCAGATCGACTTATTGCGGGTACAATAGACGGATCGTGGTTCAAATGGGCCAAACTGGAAGAGGAGGCGGGATGAAGCTGATCTGGAGCAGGAGGTAACTCAGCGGCAGTGGAATTATTGCGTCTTTTTGACAAAATGTTGCGAAAAATGTTTGCACTGGCATTTGCACTACTTGCCCCAGAAATTTGGTTCGCGTTCATGCTCGAAATTACAGCAGGCGAATTAGCGACGGGTTCGTGGTCGCTGGAATCGTCCAGGTGCGCGTGGGGAGAGTTTATACTCTTTTTCCTAGCGCCGAGAGCAAGTCCTTTAATTGAGATTTTCGAAGACTTACGCCTGATATCTTTGGAAGGCTTGGCGGCGGGGCCATCGAAGTCACTTTCGGAGTCGGAATCCGCGACCGCAGTCGCAGATTTTTTGAAAAGCATTTTCTGCGAGTTGAGACGTGGGACAGAGCTGGCGGCGGCGGAATTGTTGCTGTTATTGTTATTACTGTTGTTGTTACTACTGGCTGAGGCTGTGCTTCCGACGGACGAGCGTTGTGGGTTGGCCGGTGGCGCGGCAGGCGCGAAGTCGGAGTCATCGTCGGAAGTGAAGGTCGATGACACGGCCGACGACGCCTCCGAGTCGCTGGCGTAACGCTTCGATCGTGCCAGCAACGCAACGGCGGCCTCCTTCTCGCCGGATTTCTCGCTGGTCTTTGGGCCCGTATTCGCCCCTTGAGCCGAGTTGCCCCCGAAAAAAATGCGATACAGCGTCTTTGAGTTGTTGTTACTGCTGCTGTTTCCGTTCAGGTTCATGTTCAGGTTTAGATTCAACCCAGCGCCCGCTCCCGTCTTTGTAGTCTTGCTGTAGTTTGTCCGTCGCGCGTCTGCGTCGCTGCCGCCTGCCGAAGATCCTGCCTCACTACTGCTGCCGTCATCTTTGTCTCCCCTGCTTTGTTCCTTGCCGCCCTTATCCCGCTTCAGGCTCTGGCTACCATGCGTCTTATCCAGGTTGGTTGTCCAGATATCCACATCAAAGTTTGACATTTCTGTTCGTTTTGCAAGTTGTCAAGTATCCGCAATATCGTGTGCGCGTTTCTAAGTGAACGTGGTGTACTTTGCGAACGCTTTTGTTTCCGGCCTGCTCTTGATATTCGCGTCTGTTTCCGCGCTTCCTTTTTTTTTTTCCTTTTTTTCTGAATAATTTCTGTCTTTTTTTGGCTTTCAGCCGCCTATTCCCATCACCCAGCCTCCCCAGCCCCCCCATTTTGTCTTTAAAATAAAACAGCCTCCATTTGTTCTTACGATAAGCTGCAAATATATTTGCCCTGTGAACTGTCAGCCATCACCACTACACTGTCTCTTCTTTCTCCAATAACCTAAAATTCTTTCATTGTTGATGAAAATTTTTTAACCCTCTTTTTTTAATGAACTTTTTCTGGGGATGAACAAATGATACTGGAGAAGGAAGGTTTCTTTGTTGTCCTCTTCCTTGTTTTTCCCTTTTCCTGCAGTTCTGGGTTTTTGCTGAGGTGATATTTATTTATTCTTAAACTAAATAAATTTATTGAGTGATTCAACTGTGATGCATGTAGCCGAAATCAACATATTCTTACATAAAAAATTAATTACATTCTGATGTTTTTAATTCTGTTTGATAAATAATTTATAATTTTCTCCGGGAAAGGAAGAAATCGGTTGTGTTTTGAGAATCAAAATTTATTCAAGACAATCAGGATGTGAGATTGGTGTCCAACTTTGTTTCAAGCTTCTTTGCCTCCGCAACTTTGCGCACAGCCTTCATAAAGTCGTCATTAATGCAATAGTCTCGTTCTTCACGAATTGCAAACATGCCTATTGTTTCAATAATCAATATCAAAAAAGAAAAAAAGAGAAAAATTTATATAACTTACCTGCTTCAGTACAGACATTCCTCATATCAGCTCCGTTGAATCCATCAGAAAGCTTCACGACTGCATCATAGTCTGCAAAATTATGGGG
Organism: Physocladia obscura; assembly: GCA_027596945.1. Classification (NCBI taxonomy): domain Eukaryota; kingdom Fungi; phylum Chytridiomycota; class Chytridiomycetes; order Chytridiales; family Chytriomycetaceae; genus Physocladia; species Physocladia obscura. The sequence goes on from JADGJH010000032.1 coordinate 36,514, forward strand.
TCAACAATTTAATATTTGATTAATTTTTCAACTTGAAAATATTCATTCTTACCGATTTCTCCCGTCTTCGTGATTCCAGATGCATGGATTTTTAAAACCTCCATTCTACCTTGATCATTTGGCAAAGGAATCTCAATTTTTCTATCCAATCTGCCCGGTCTCAAAAGCGCTGGATCCAAAGTATCAGGACGGTTTGTTGCCATAATCAGCTTTGTCTGCCCCAAATAATCAAATCCATCCATCTGGTTCAACAGCTCCATCAGTGTGCGTTGAATTTCACGATCAGCACTTGTTCCTTCACTGAAACGGCGCCCTCCAATCGCGTCGATTTCGTCCATAAAAATGATACATGGCTCATGTTCTTTTGCATAACCTGGAAAATAATTCGGATTAATATTTAAATAAATTTTGTTTGAAATTATAGTTATACTTACCAAACATTTCACGAATCAATCTTGCACTTTCACCTATATATTTGTCCACAATTGCACTTGATACTACCTTCAAAAAGTTGCATTCGAGTGTCGCCGCAACTGCTCGTGCCAGAAGCGTTTTACCAGTTCCGGGAGGTCCGTAAAGCAGCACTCCTTTTGGTGGCTTGATACCCACGCGAATAAACAGTTCGGGGTTAATGAGAGGGAGTTCAATAACCTGAGTTTTCGCGTCAAATTTAATCACAGCTGTATAAACAATACATATAAAAACAACCACGAAACCTCTCTTAATTCACGAATTTGTTCACCTAGACCACCAATTCCAGCAAAAGTAATATCTCCAGGATCTTCAGTACTCATATTGTATACAAGTGGATCGACTTCACGCGGTAAGATTCTCATGATTGTCAGGGTCGTGATATCCAGAGCAACACGAACACCTTGTTTGAGCTTATCTTTAGCAACCTTGTTCCGACATCCCACTACATAACGGGGACCAGACGAAGCTTTGACAATAACTGCATATAATTTAAATACTCCACTCCGTATAAAAAACCAAAAAGCTTTTACATTTGTCTTCCGTCAGTTGCTTTAAAACTTCGCCAATCATTTGCCCAACGCTTTGAAGCGCTTTGATGTCTTCTTCTGTTTTTTCAAAATCTTTTTCAAGAGTCCTCAGACCCAATCGCACTGATTTAATTTAGAAAGTGGTTGTGAATACATTAAAAAGAGAAACAATCAGTAGTGGGAGAGAAAGAAGGTAAAAAACTCACAATCCTTGACTCTCGCCTCAAATTCTCTGTGTTCGAGCAACCGTTTTCTGTAATCGGTCAAAGCTTTTTCGCGGCGTTCGTCGGAGGCAGACATTCTGTTGCGCAGACATATCAAACGGCGAATAGGTGGATGCGTGAACAGACGAACGGATGGATATTGTGTTGATGTTAGAGTACTTTTTTTTTTGGGTTGGACAGAGTAGGGTAGATGGTCAAAACAAACGAACGAATGCCGAGAGATAGATTAATGCTTTAGATGATTTATTTTTTGATCGCTAGTGACTTTCAGTCGGAAATCGCCGTTGCGTGCGTTCGTTTCGTATATTCGCTTTAAATTTTAGTACGCGTCACTCACTTTCCAGGTTTTTGCAACAAATCACAAAACAAAAATACAAAGCAGATGCAACAACTATGGTCAACAACCAACCATAGAAAATAGATAAAATCCAAACAAATCCACAGAACAAGAGTGGGATTGGATTCTAAGTTTAAATAAAATGCGATTTTTTGTTCTCCAATTTCTTTGCAGTGGTTGAAGTTGGTAGTTGGCTGGAAATAGAAAGGAAGCCAGAGAAGATAGCGAGTGATTTGTAGCTGTCTTTGGCAGTGGTAGTGAAAGAGGGAGTTCGAGGTGACAGGGGAAGGGAAAGTTCTCAACAGATGCAATATAAGCTTCATTTTTGTTCTTTTTCATCCTGTCATGGCATCCTCACCGCAGTGTGGCTTGTGAGCAACTTCCCTTGCGATCCATTCGATTTATTACTGATAATACTTTACACTGTCATTATAAACATCGGACAAATCGAAATAACTCCGACAATCGAATCAAAATAACACACAAAATTGGGTTGTAAAGATGCTCGCTTGTCCCATCTAAGTATTCTTGTCCGCGCTGTAATGTTGCATATTGTTCGCTCGCCTGTTATCGAAGTCCATCACACATACGATGTTCAGAAGCATTCTACAAAGATCAGATTCACTCGCAACTACTTGATCGCCCAACAGCCCAGTCCGCGTATTATACAGGCACGGCCGCGCACACTGCGTCTCTGGCGCAAACAACGACAACAGCAACTCGAGCAACGGATGCAGATTCAGAAACCCGTCGAACCATGCTGAAGATGCTGGAGCGTTTCGAATCCTCGCACCCGCCTATTGATCATACGCGTCCCGATTCGCCATCTAATTCCGACTCGAATTCGGATTTCGATGCTGCTGCCCTTGCTGACCAGTTTTCTGGTCTTGATCTTGGTGAGCTTTTGTTTTATTTTTTGTATTCAGCTGATTATAGCTTCCTTCACTCAAACAGAAACAATGCCTATTGACAAAGTTCTAGCTCTAGTTCCAGAAACTTATTTGAAAGCTTTTGAATCCGACTTGAAATCAGGCAAAATTTTGGAATCGGACGCTTTTTCTGAGGCAATTACAAAACCTTGGTGGCTCCCAATGACTGGCACCGACATAACTTCAAAGCTCGTTCAAGAATTATCTTCCTCGTCATCTCTTTTGTCCGATACTGAAAATTTTTTGTCACCAAGTACGGCTAATCCACCAGTCGAAATCTGCGACATTCCACCATTCTCATCCCTATCGAAACTACCGCCGCATACTTCTTTGCCTTTCAATCTTGTTGAACTTTTGTGCATTTATTCGATTATTTGGCGGCGGTTCAACGGTGATTTTTCGGATACTCACGATAATCAACTTGATATTTGCTCTCTGACTTGTTCATTGTCGCTTGTTTTGATGGATCAAGCAGCCGCGGTTTCATCAACTTCGTCTATTTCTACTGACGGTGGCGATATTAGCAGCAATGTGCAAAGAAAATTTGGTTTTGGTTATCAAGATTTCGATTCAGTTTTTGCATCTGTATTTACTCGTGTGTTAGAGGTAAAAACTATTG
>JADGJH010000033.1:0-24781 GCA_027596945.1 Physocladia obscura
ACCATAATCCGGCATACGACATGCGCGCTAGTCTGGTGGGCTGGGTTTTTTTTATAATATAAACAAAAAAAAAGGACCAAAAAAAAAAAAAAAGAAAAAATGTATCAGAGAATCTTCAATAATGCATCTTCAAAAAGAACAGATGAGAAAAAAATAAATTAATAGACACGAATTTCAAAGGAACGCACCTCGTCCCAAAAATCTTGGTCGTCTTCATCTTTTCCAGGTTCTCCACGCAAAGAAGCCCTGAGAGACGCATCGAACTTTGCCCCGTCAATTCCTTTTCCGTATTTTGTTGCCGGTTGTTTTGCAGACACGACGGCCCCAAGTCCAGTTGATTCTGCAGATGGAACACCGCATTTTACGCACAAACGTGATCCAGCCTTTTCCATAAGCGGTGTCACATGGCATGTAGAACACACGTCTGCAAGCTGTTACATTACATTTACATTTTGAATAAAGAGGAATAATACGAGAACAATTTGAAATTGGGCAAAATGATTGTACCATTGTCCACCCTGACAGAAGCTTTTCCCCTAACAGTTTCGACGCTCGGTCTGAGTCTGAGCGAGCAGTAGACGCAGGCATTGGTCTTTCTTCACTTTCATCACAGTCGTCGTCGGAGCTAATACTATTGTTGCCGTAAGTGTTGATGCTGTGATCGCCAGTGGTTGTGATGTTTTCATCGGTGTGTGGCGTGTTGTCCACAGTATCGGCAGGAATGGGGTTCTTTGGATCGTCACAAAGACAGCAGAATTGAACTTTGGAGGAATCTTTGGTGCGAAATGTTGGCATATTGCAGCCTGGATTACGGCATGGTGTGTCTGTGAGAACCTGTGGGTCACATTATTGTTGTGTTAGTTCATATTTCAGCTGGAATTTCGAAACAGTTATGGTTCCCAACCCATCCACTCAGCATATAAGTTCCCATGCGTTCAACTCCAATGTCTCTTCTTGTCTTCGTCATTTTTACTTGGTGCGTGTTTGAATTTGAATGTAATTTTTTTCTTTTTTTGTTATCATTATTTTAAAACTTGATTCCTGCGACACTCGGGGGCAGACCATAATATTCAGAAATTACAGCATCCAAAACATCCCTCAATCTCTCCACACTCATTCCTTGCACCTGCACTCCCCATTCGTCTGCACTTTCACGCGTACGTAGCATCACCAAATAATTATCCTCTGGTGCAGATCTTCCAAGATCTCCCAGTCCACTGTACAAATATCCGCGTACGCTTTTGAATTTCCGCGCGCGATTTACTCCACCATCAAGTTTCACGTATTTACGATGCCGCAAGAACAACGTCCCGCTTGGTGTTTCTTCACCCTTAATCTCAATTGCAACAACATCCGCAAAATGAATGGTACGATATTGCACAGGATAAGTCAAAGGAATCGCTACAAGTTTATCTTTGTATAGCCGCAAACGGACACGAGGGGCGAACAACGGTGGGAGCGCGAGCTTTATCAGAACAACTATCAAAAGGAAGCTGGATATTGGAAGCGGATACTCGGGTACCCATGGTCGTGTTGTTGGCGGTGGTCGCTGTGGAAAGTGACGCGGCGTTGCCCCATGTTTTGTGCCCTGGAATGAAATCGAAGAGTCAATTGCACCTTTCGCTTTTGTCAAATTTGTTGCAGGATCAACAATTTGATTGTCGCTTTCAATTTGAGGTAAGGTTTCCGACGCTGTGTAATTGTCGGGAATAAACCCAAGATCGACGACAAGAATTAAATTTGGATTATTGGTGCTGCCAGATTGAATTCTAGACTTCAGAGAATAAACAGCCTGAATGGAGAGAATATCAAGTAAGGCGCACAAGAAAAACACGGCAATAAACAACCGGCGAGTCATTTTTCGTTGAAAATCGCGTTTCTCACGGAGTTGATCTCCAATTGCAATTTGAGATTCGTTTGGATCTTTGATAGGAAATAGAGCAATCGGTTTTTCTGCTTTTGGAACCTCCATAGCAATTGAGATTGCTTCTGTATTGGCAGTGGCTGTCTCAGATGACATTGTGTATTCCTGCAAAAGTCGCGTTGCTTCCAATTTTGCATCGAATTGTTCGGCAAGGCTAAGTGCAGCTGGATCTAAATCAGGATTATCCACAAGCGTATCCCAAGTGTCGTTGCTCTCAGTCTCCTCAGGATCTGGATAACGCTTTACAAATCTAATTCGGCCGTTTGGAGACCAATGCAATGAATATCGATGTCTCAATGCAGACGCGGCCAGGCCAGCGAGAAAAAGAAACACAAAAGACCATGGGAACGCAAAAAAGTAATCGGGAGGCATGAAAACAATTGGATAATTGACTCCTCGCATTGCATGAAGCCAATCATGATCTGTGGAATTTTCAGCATTTGCAACTTTGCGAGCATCTTCGACGCGTTTGAGAATGTTTTTTGCAAGCTGATTTGTGTTATTGGGTTTCACATGTTTGATAAATTGGATGTGGAATAAACAAAGGAAAAACCTGAGCAGGCACAATAGCTTCAGCATGATGTTGAGCGTACGCAAGTGAATGAGCTGCGTCAATGTGGTGATTAAATGTTACAGCAGCATCGTGAATAGCCAGAATATCCTGTGGACCATTAGTCAGCATTGGTATAACATAGTGATAGCTAAATCACAGTCGTAACAAATAGGAAGAAGACAAATGGAGGGAGAGAAAAAAAAACAATTGGAGTGACTAGCAGCAGATATGGTGTAATACCTTGATGACCCACCGCAAGAGCAAGAATGCTGCAGCGCCAGCAACAACGTAACGAACAAGACCACGACGTCGACTGCTTTGCACAACTCCCCACACAGCCAGACACAACACAACACCCCACGGCTCAAACAGCTCTGCAGTTGTTGCTGTTTCGACGTGGAATGTTTTGAGCCGCCATCTATACAAGAACAAGTCGTGTTGGTTGTGATATATCAATATTCTATCTGCTCCACCTATCATCTCTTCTCATCTCCCATTTTATCTCATCATCATCATCATCAAACCATTGAACTCCATGGACCAAGATTTTCACATTACCTCAAGTATAGTTGGTACCGCGTTACTGGACCGCCAAGCATCACAACACATATTTGCCAGACATCTCGTAGTCCCAATAATCCAAGCACAATACCTGCAGCGATAATTCCAATTCGTTGATGGAACTGATCCATTTATAATTGGTTTTCTTTATCAAAGAAAACTACAATCTGAAAAATTTCATGTTCTTTTCCCTCTCCAGTGTGTAATCTTTATTTCAATCGAAAAAAGAGGTACAGACCAACTATTAAAAGTGTTGAAACAATTATTGCTGCTCCAGTCCACCACCAACACGTTATGCGGGAACTACGCCGCTTCTCAACAGTCTTACCAACTTGCTGCAGTGCATTATCTATGCTAGCATCAGTGTGCTCTAGCGATGTCACAATCATGTCAAATTGCCCATCTTGCAACTGTTATGAGGTGGATTTTTTTTTGTTTTTGAGTTGCTGAAACATAAAAGAGACAATTTCACCTCAACAATATGTCTCATTTCTGAAAACATATCAACAAGTTCGCTCATTCCGTTTTCCATATTTTTTAACTCGCGTTCCCTTTCAATTTCAAGTTCCAGCTCCGTCCTGGCCTTGACCATCGATTCAAGCCGTCCATCAACTCCTACGATAATCCATCCAGCATTACTTTCACCAGCGTCATTATTTTCAAAAGTTCGTAGCTGCCCACGTTGTTGCATCTCCACAATTTCCTTGAAAACTGCTGCACAATCCCCAAAATCTCGCGCAAGCTTCCGACGATGAAACTGAACAAGGATTGCAACTCCGCTAGTAGCACTCCAACTACCAAGTCCGTCACCAAGCCCGATAACACGCGCATTCACATCCCGCAAGGCACTGCGAAGCACGGCAATTTTTTCGGCGATCACAGCCTGTGCAATCTGTGCTGTTGTGTCGTCGTTGTCATCATATAACGTTTCGTTTTTTGCAATATTCCACATTCCGTGAGTTTTCGTGTCACAATCGTGTTTGCTACTGCCACCGCAGCCCTTGGTATTTCGGAATTGGTGCGGTGAGTCCGCGAATTCAGCGATACTGTTTTTCAAACGAGAAGTCTGGATTCGAATAGCATAGAGAGACTCGCGAATCTCGTCGACACGCGTGAGAACTGCATCTGTTGAAAGTGTTGCGGATGCTGTTATTGTTTGATTCTGACGCGCCGTTGATTTTACTGAAAATTGAGGGGATAATTGAAGCTCTTGCGATGGAAAAGTTGGTATGGTGGTTTCTGCTGCAAGCGCAACATTTTTCACGACCGTGCGTTCGTTTGAATCTTCCAACAACAAGATTGCTGAAAACTTGTTGTTTTTTTCTGTCCCATTTCTTTTTGATGTTGATGGTGTTTGAGTCTGTTTTTGCTGGCCACATTCGAGTTCTTTATTTCTATGGCCAATTTTGTTTTTGATGCTTTTCTGATCTTGCCTCTCTTGATGCTGCTCTTGAGAATTCTCCAAGAATATGATTTCATTTGAAGAGAAAGATTCAAATTTACAGTCAGGAGGGAATTGATCTCGACTTTGTGGTGCAGAACTTTCCTGAAGTTCATTGATTCGGTCACGCATCAAAACAAATTTTTTTTTTTCTACTTTTGTTTTATTTTTGAAGACACCTATATTGGACGTAACACTGGTTCAAACGACACTGCTGAAATATCCTTTCGTCCAAGATTGCCTAGATCCCAGTTTTCTTCCACGGTTTTCAAGATGCTATAGTGGTCAAATTTTGTCTTGTCTATGTAGCCCTTTTCCGCTGAAGGCTTGGTGAACACTGAAGCCAATAGCGACACAAGCTGGGTTGTTCCTGAGTCCTTTGCCGTGACTTCTCCTGCAGTAGGTGGTAACAGTTCTCCAAGAAATGAGTCATCGGCGGATGCTGTGGATTGGCGATGTCTAGGTTGGAGTAGCGGGGTGTCAAATGATTCACTGGGAGGTCCTCCTCGATAAGATTTCACCGAATTGCCTAAAAAGGTTAAGAATTATTGAAGTAGCCGTTATTCTCAAATTTATTGTTAATTATTTAATTACCTAAAAGCCATGTTGCAATTCGATTCTTTCCAACCCAAAATGCAGTTTCATCGAAGGTCAAAACAAATAATGACTTCCTTGAGGTGAAGTGAGGATGTGTCAGAAGAGGTATTAGAAATTCGGTAATGTAATGCCCCGCATAGGCAATATTGGTATCATGCGCGTTGTTATCTTGGTTTGGTGTGTAGTAGATATACTGAGGTAAATTTCCAGCTTCAAGATCTTTTTGAAACGCTTCTCCGGATTTAATCTGTATTTATTTTCGTACATGTTATAATCCTTAAATCAAAACGCAAAATTACCTTTTTTGCCCGCTCAGGAGAGTTTTGAACAGAAGCTATAGAAACTAACGGGGTATGTCTACGAACGTATTTGCCATTGGGGCTATATTCTTTAAGAAACGGTTTCTCGCCTATCCAGTTATCAGGATACTCTTCCTGGATATCAAGCAGGAATGAGTCATATGAAGGAAGAAGGTGTCACTACATACATTATAAGAAGCCCACGAAATGCCTTTTTTCTCCAGCAAGTCAACAATACACGAAGCAGCAATTGTGGAAATTTCATCAGAGTTAAGAATGGTATCACCGACAACTTGAGCAATGTAGTTTGGTTGAGATGGATGGGCTAGGGCACGATAGTTTGTCAGCAATGTCGCATTGTGTGGTGCAAAGTTCAGAGTGGAAAAAGGCTGTGTGGTGATGGCATCAGTATAGTCCACATTCTCAAGATTGATAATCTGTTTTCGTTTGGCAGTTATGGTTGTGGGTCTGCGTGTGAGCAAAAATTGTCGAATAAAGATGGCAGCGAACAGTTGTTCACACGGTTAGCAGTGGTTTAACTTGCCATTATTGTGTCGAACCATTTAGCTGCCGACGGATTCGCCAGCTGCATTGGCGGCTTCTCTTCTTCCAATGCTTCTGTTGTTGTCGCTTCAAAACCTGTTTTGGTTGGCGGCATTTTCAATTTTCTGTTGGAAATCAAAACGAGGCACGCACGTCTGTAAGTGCCAGTATTGCACAAACACGCATTCACTTTCCCAAATGCATAAACATGGCAAAACCAAATATAAAAGTAAATTGAATAAAGAAAGAAACTTCCAAAGTAGCAAAATATTTTTTAATGCAAGGAGTAAGGTCAGATGGATGTTGATACGCAAGCAGAGGAAGGGAAGGAAAACGAAAGGAAAGTTTGAAACTTATCACTGGAAGTCAAGTTCAAATCTTTTTTGCCAAGACTAGGAAGTTTCAGAAAAAGTGGAAATTGGATGACGGTTGTCAGCGAAGACTTTTCGATTTTAGGAGTGCTGACTGCATTTGCCCTGCAGCTAGCGATAGCACTGGGTATAATATTCTCCCGCATGCCTTTTCTTTTACTCTTCCACTCGCCATATCCAATTTGAACTGGTTAAATTAAGCATCTGCTAATTCGCCAATCAAACCATCCATCTCCTATTTCTATTATTGTTTTCTTACGACGTCTGAAAAGAGAAATAGTAACAACAAATGCAAAATACTTATAACTCAGCAGAAATATTCTTATGATTCAAATTATATTCCAATATTCAATATCCTAATTATTTATATTCATATATCAGGTTGCATTGCCGGATTCTCGATTCTCCGCCCTGTCAACAAAATAATCTACCAACCTAAGTTGAAGTTTGCTGAAAAAGACGATGGGTAAGCAGTGATCAGAATTCGCAGCAACTAATTTCTTCAAATGATCTTTAAATACCAGAAGCAAACGCCCACCAGCCCTCAAATCCTACCCAACTGCCTGGATAAAGCCTATCGCTTACGAGGATACTACAAAAAATTTTGATAAGCTTGGTTTTGACTCGGTCATCTTCCTCAAATTCGTGAAATTCTGTTTCATTCTGTTTCTGATCATGAGTGTGTTTGGTGGGTCTGTTTTTTTTTTTTTGTGTGTGTGTACTGAAAATCATGATTAGGGATTCCATATATGGGAATCAATGCCAACTTCGAGCGGATTGTGGGCCAGCAAGTTGACACTGGTACCAACTTCACAGGAACGGAAATCGATAATTCCAACTTGACTGTTATTTTTGACTCATCTTTGAATGTTTTGTCTATCAACCAAATCGATGTTTCAAGCCCATGGTATTGGCTACCAACAGGCTTAACCTGGCTTTTTTCTCTTTTCGTTTATTGTAAGTCATATTTGCGCAAAAAAAATTTCCCAATTGGTCAAGCTAAAGTAATTTCATTTTCGTTTACAGTCATGCTTTACAGATTATATTACAGTTATAGTATGTTCAGAAAGTTGTATTTTGAAAGTCCTATCTATCAAAAATCCATCGTAAACAGGTTCGAATCATATTTTTAATTGATTTTATTTACAATCATTCATTATTTTGTTGCTTCTAGAACTGTCTTAATAACGGATTTACCGGAGCGTTTGCGTTCAGACGAAGCTTTATTACATTTTATGACATCTCGCCCAGAGCTTGGTCTTGTTCAACCGTCACACGCCATCATCAACAGGAATTTGCCCAATTTGTCGAAACTCATTGAGGAGCACGAAAAAACTACCAAAAAGCTTGAATTAATTTTGTCAAAGTATCTGGCCAATCCAGATAAACTTCCAGCAAAACGTCCAATCATTGATATCGGATCAGATCCAATTGGCGGAATGACAGGAAAAGTCGATGCAATTGCGTTTTTAGGATCTCGATTGAACAATTTGGAAGAGCAAATTTATAGTATTCGTGCCCAACCTCAATCGATGCACACAATCAATTCCAGCGGTTTTGTTTCCTACGACAATGTTGTTCATGCAAATGAAGCAGCTCAGAGCTTCGATGTAGTTAATGTTGTCAATTTCAACAAGAAGGGATGGAAAAACCTGGAATCTATGACCGTTAAACTTTCTCCAGATTTTGACGATATAATTTGGGAGAATGTTGGAATTATTGCATCGGAAAGATACACCCGTCGGTTGTTTGCTGCTGGTTTGACTGTCGGAATCAGTGTTTCATGGGTTTTGCTAGCTGGTCTGATTACTTCTCTCTCAAATCTTTCCAATGTGTTTTCTGGTGATGCAGCAGTTGTAGCTTGGCTTGCTGCCAATCCAAAGGCAAAGGCATTTCTGCAATCATATCTTGTTCCAGTGCTGACTGCGATTCTTAACTTTTTGCTCCCGATTGCTCTTCGGCACACAACAGTTCTACAAGGAGCCAAGTCTCGCGCTGGTGTTGAACGATCTGTTATTTACAAGCTATTTCTGTTCTACATGGTGCAGATTTTCCTGTTTGCTGCCGTTAGTGCGTTATGGACTGCTTTCAAGCAACCTGTGACTGCTGGCGATTCAATCACAGATGAATTCAAGTTTAAAATTACAGGAGCTATTACTGGACTTGCCAATGTTTGTAATTTTTTAAATATTTTCTATTAAGCGTATGTTCAGTTGGGTTCCTATTTTTTTATTTTTTGAAATTCAGAACTCAAACTTTTATATTGCTTTGCTGGCAACATATTACTCTGGCTATGGTATCGAGATTATTCAAGGAGTGCCCCTTGTGATGAAGTTCATCCGCCGCAAATTCACCACTTTTACTCCTCGTGAAGAGTTTGAGGCGAGAAAGCCACCGAACTTTGATTTCACTCGTGTATGTTTCATTTCATATGTATATATTCTTTTGTTGCATATTTACATATCTATCTAGATTTACGGAACTTTGCTGATAGCATTCACAATTACCCTCACATTTTCTGTTGTTGCACCAATTATTTTGCCATTTGCAACATTGTTCTTTTTTTTTGTATTTTTTTTTATTTATTACAAATTTTTTTTGAATTTTTTTTTTTTTTTTTTTTTTAATCTACTTAATTTTTTTATAGTACGTTTATGAAATTAGAAACGAGTCACACGGAAAACATTTCCTCAAAGTGTTTAATCTTGTAGTCTTTGCAACTGGATTCTACCAATTTCTCACATTTATTGTCATTTATGCGGCTAATAAGAGTGGTGCCAATAGCAACGCAAAACTGCTTCAATGGATGATTGTTGTTCCACTTCCGTTCCTTACAATTGCCTTCTGGATTGTTTTCAAAGTCTGGGTCCTTCCTAGAGCAATCTATTGTACATCTACTCTCAGTGCAAACAACCTGATCTACGGATCTCGCAGACTCACCAATAACGAAGATGCAGCAGCTGGAGCTGATCTCGAAGACCGCGTTATGAACCCTGCACTCGCCAAGCCACTCATGAAAGTATGGGTTCCCCGAAAGAGCACGCACCTTCTGTCATCATTATACTCGCCAAAGTATGCTAACATTGAGGACTATGAGCTTCAACATCCGGAAATTCAAAACAGTACTGTGGCAAAAAATCGTAGTGCATGGTTGAAAGGGCTTCCCAGTCTACACACGAAGAAAAAGGAGTTGTCGAAATTGAAAGCGGCAAAAGAACAGGGCGAATTCAAGACCAACGCACATCCATTGCACCCTGTCGAAGATGACGAGGAAAACTCTAATGTAACTGGTGAGGAGGGCATTTCGTTGCATGCGCTTACAGGAACGACTGGAGGAGGGGCGCTGGTAGCTGGTGGAATTTCCAGATACGGAACCGAGAAGGAGCAGGCAAGTGTTGCAGCTCTGGGAGATCAAGAGGATTTGTTGCCTCCTGAAGAAATTGAGGCGTTGCGTTTACAAATACGCGAGGAGGAGAGAACGGCACAGAGTGCTGCAGACGCTTCGCCGGCGCCTCCAGCGCACAACCGTTATCCAGGTAACAGAGTTCGTGGAGCTTCAAGACACTAGAATTATTTTTTTTTGTTGTCTATATGTGTCTTTTCATGTGGTTTTTTTCTTTTTGCCTTTCTCCCCTCTCCCTCACCCCCCTTTTCGTTGACATTTCTGAGAAACATTATTAGTTGATTTTTCCTTATTTGTTTTGAAATTCGTTCTATTTGGAAGAATTTAAAAATTCAATTTTCTTTTGACTTTTGGCCAAAAACCACCCTTCTTTATTTTTATTCAAACCGCTCTACAAAAGCTAACAACAATGAACATCAAGCAGCAGAAAAAACAAAGGAGCTGATATTCCGCTTTTAAGTTATTCATTACAATAGGACAGAATATTTCGCAGCTTCATTTTGGAAATGAAAATTACAGCAGTTGGAAAGACTTTTGACACAGACTGATTCGAGAAATAAAGAAAAAACAATCCGACCAATTTTGTTCAGAAAATTCCAGGTTTTCTCAAATTATTCACGTTAGCAGTATTTATTAGTATTGGCACAGTGTGGAAATTTGGGATTTATATACCATGATTGGTATAATGATAGATTTCATGATTAGAGGACTATTTTCTGCGAATGTGATAAATATGCGTTGTGGAACAATTTCTTTCTGGGGGAATGTTTAAAGTACTCTGAAAAGCCTTGGAGCAGATTGTTGTCAATGACTTTGGACTTTTTGAATGTGCAGAGCACCAAAAATTAAAATTGATATAAATAAGTAAATAATTCATATAAAATCAACCAATAAAGTTAACTGATATCCAAAACACAAAAATTTGTGTATATTTATTTGAATAATATGTCCAAATTTGAAATAGTTCAAAAACTAGAAAATTGAAGGGGTAGATAGGTTTTGAAACTATATTTTTCACAATATCTCAAGACTAGAAACAGCCAGCTCAAATTGTATATGCAAATCCATTTAAATGCAAACTTAATATAGCTGAATATGAAATGTGTAGATACACTTCGAATATTTTGGTGAAGGGATTCCTTTTTTTATATATCAAAAATTGAAATAAAAACAAATAACTAAATAATTTATATAAAATCAACCAATATAACTGAAAATTGATACGCTGATTTATATATATACTTGAAGAATATTCAAGTACTTTAAATTATTTAAAAACTAAAAATTGAGAGATAAGAAAGGTTTTTCGCAATATCTCAAAATCAAAAAAAGCTAGCTCAAATCAAATACACAGATCGATTAAAATACTTTTTATCTTTAAATTAAACTTAAAATGATTGAATTTGATGATGATTTGACTGACTAGATACACTTAGAACGGGTGATATATACTAATTTTTTCTGACCATTTCAAAATCGTTACGTCACGTCACACCCCGATATTTTAAATAAATCACCTTTCTTTTCATTATATATTTATAATAAAATTTTATTAACTTTTCAAAAACCAATCCCAAAAGTGTCACCATAAGTTGAGGAACGCTTTGGCCCATGGCATTTGACATCTGGCTGATGCGCTTCTTTATATGAGATACTACCAGCAAACTCAAATTCATCCCCAATGCCACCAAGCTCTTGTTGTTGATTCTTCAAGCTGCTATGACTTCTTGACCTTTGGATGGTGCTGAGAGTTCCGGATGCTCTAATATAGTTCTTGTTGCTTTTGCTGTTATTTTTTCCACTTTTTCTAGGCATTTTCTTGATTCTTTTTTTTTTGCTATGTATAAACAAAGGATTTTGAAAATTTCTGAAAAGTGAGGCGTTCGAAATATATAACAGTCACCAAGACGTCCACGCAACCATCAGAAAAGTCATCAAATTCCAGAATTTGCAAGTCTGTAGTTGCATTTTCAATTCAAACTACCAAAGTTTATAACTAACTCCTGCTATGATTGAAATAATGGAAGTACCTGAAAACCTTTCCATCAACTCAATAGCCGCATCTCATTCAAAACACAAGAATTGCAAAAATCTCAACAATCATACAATAAAGCAAATAGCATAACAGCAGAAAAATATGTGGTTAAGGAATTAAGAATTAAGAAGTTAATATAAATTTTAACTTTACATTTAGTAGCCGAAAGAAAGCGCAACAGAACGAAAATCGGACTTATTAAAAGACCAGTATTTACAAGTGTGTTTAGGTACTAACAAAAATTTAAAAATTTGCATTTTTTATTTTTGTTCTACAATAGAATTTGAAACGGCAAGTGTGATTAAGTTAAAAATTCCATAATTATGCAAGTGGATACATCATGATTTTGCAATGGCTTTTATTTATTTATTATTTATTTTCAGGATATTTTCCTGCATTTTTTTTTTTCAAGGTGAATCCATGTGTTTTTTGCTATGTGAAAAAAAATTGAAAATAAAAATAATAAAAAGAAAATTCTTATTTTTATTCCCTTTTATTGGTTAAAAGTAATCGGTTCCAGTATAAACCTCCAAAATATCATCGATAATCCTCTCAACACTGCTCCCAACACCTCGCGCAATATCTCGCTGCATAGACACAGACATTGCAAAGAAATTCATTATAAAGTCCCCATCAAGAACAGACTTCGGTCCAGGAGGGCCTGCTGTGATAAGTGTTGTCAAAGGCTTGTGCCGAGTTTGTATTTGCCTGAGAGTTATTGGAAAAAAAAGCTGCAGTGAGAAGAAATAAAATAAATAAAAATTTAATAAATACATACCGAAAACCTCGAGGATTCAAGCCAGCCAGCGGTTGAAGATTATTCACCATTCTAGAATAAACTGCGTACAACCGTTTATACAATTTTTCCGACACAGGAATTGTATAGTTTAAACTACCGTCCAAAGTACACCCAACGCAAAAATGTTGTTTTGAGTATGCTATTGCGCCAAACTTTGTTTTACCGATGGGGAGCTTCCGCAATCTGACAAACTTTTGAATTCTTGAACCCATATGCATTTCGCCTTTGTGTATAAGTTTCTGGCCCTCGTATGATTGAAAAGCTGTGCAGTTTGTTATTTACTCGAAAGTGTTCAACTGTTTTCTTACATTCAGGCATATACGACAATACATGTATGTTTTTCTCGTGGTCTGATACAAGAAAAGCCATAGTATCGTTCTCAATAACATATTCACAAGCGTATGTCAGCATTGACGTGTAATCTTTTCCCAGCATTCGAAGTTTCGGAGGATCTTCCTGAAACATCATATTTGGAGCAGATTAAAAATAAAAATAAAAAATACAGTTCAATCCAACTTGCCTGAAACCCACAAAACCAAATGCCTTTTGTGACATCAGATAATATTATTGTATTTTTGATTGCCGTCAAATTGTTCACATAAATATTTGTGTCAAGGAATGCAATTCCATTCAAATTGTCCGAATCTTCAAACGCATGAATAATCATCTGCAAAAAAGAAAGGTTAAAATCAGGATAAGGAACCAAATATTCGTTTTTAGCATACTCGAGACCCAATAGCACACAACAAATAGCCATTGATTCCACATAAAGCGGTTATCGGACTTCTTTCATCAACTGTGTGTAAAAGCTTGAACTTGTGACAGGTTTGTGGATTATCAATCTCAGGAACAACATCAATAATGTCAAAAATGAGAATCTTGAAAATAAAATTTAAAATGTTTTAATTAAAATTTACCTGACTTTTACAATTAACTCACCCGTCCACGAGCTGTTAAATCTTCGCCACGACACATTCCTGTTCCAACAGCTAAAAACAATTTTCGTCCTGATGTTGTTTGTTTACTATCCAAACTCACAACTTGACAACATAGTACTTGTTCATACTCCTCTAGAGCAAATCTACATAAAAATAAGAGCTTCAAAAAAAAGCCAATTTTAACAATTTCTTTGTTTTTCATGAAATACCGATCAACCGTCTCCCACGTAACTGGTGAAATCAATTCTAAGCTATATGCCCCAGATGACGCATAGTAAAGACCAGCTACGACCAAAAAAAAACAAAAAAACAATCAGGATTATAAGTAAACAAAAGATCGTCATCAGTTGGCCATACTTCTATCTTCCTTTGCTTTCTCTCCCACAATTTCCAGTTCTTCGCCCTGCTCCAGAACTCCTGCAGCCAAAGCAGCAGCCTGTTGTGCCTTGGAAAGATTGAAAGGAAACGGTGTCGATGCAGCCATAACATAAGTTTGCGACTCAAAGTGATACGATATTTTGTGTGGAGCTCTACGGAGTGGAATCTTACACATAGGCCATTCTAAATCATAATTGAATTGCCAAGGAAGTTGGCAGAGACGAAGCAAGCCCTATAAAAATGAAAAAATGGAAAATAAAATTTTTTCTTTGTTTAATAATTTCAGATCAGTTGAATATTTTTTACACACCATGTCATTAATGTAAACAAAGCCATGTTGAACATTAACATTGTGCAATTCCGCAAACGTTTTTACACTCCCGTCCACAACACACGGATGCACTCTCAAGAATCCCTTTCCGTTCGCTCTGCCAGAATCCGCAATTTTACATCCGCGTACGATTTTCGCGCCTTCAATCGATTCCAGACCGCCTGCAATTTGACTACCTCCTTGCGACACCATCACCCAGCAAGGTTTTTTGCCAGTCATAAAAACTCCGCAATACGACGATGCGCCACCTGCTTCGGCATCTCCAGATCCGCCAATTCGCGAAAATGGACGCAGATAGTGCCGCTTCACGAATGATGGTCGTACAGGGCCTTTTGGCAGCGGCTTCAACTTGTCTTCGTCGCCATCGGAATATGCTACAGGTTCGCGTGAGATGTGATTGTGTGGAACACGAACAAGTGAGATTGCAAGACGATGTGATGGCGGTGATATTATTAAACCGGCCGGTTTTGTAGCCACTTTTGCCGCAGTCACTTGACGATTACTGCTTTGGTAAGATTCTTCTTGTAAAATGACCCTATAAATAATTAAATCTCCAGTTTCCGTGCGTGCCTACGTTGATTTGTTAAAATATTTCTTTGGGACATTTAAGAAAAAAAAAACTTCACCATTAAATAAACATCCTGACTTGACTTTGTTGGCCCCAAACTAACAACCAAAATTTCATTGATATCAGCTCCGACTTCTTGTGAAAAGTTATCTTCATCTTCACCGCCAGATGCAAAAGAATCGTTGATTATGTTCGCAACATTGTCAAAGCGAGGCACATGGAAAACCACAGTGAAATCCGGCAACATCAAAACATCCAACGTCCCATCTTCTTTATACGCAAAGCAATAATATTTGTCATGTAAAGATTCAACTCCTTCGTAATTTGTTTTGCCATTTTCATTTTTCTCAGACGAATTTTTTTCAGCTCGATTATTGATTTCTGATTTTTTTTTGGACTTTGATGATTCTCCATATAAATCGTCGTCATCATCTTCGTCATCATTATCATTATTTTCAACTTCTTCAACTTCAATAACATCTCTTTTTCGTTTGTTGTTTATCGGAGAAAGATTTCCACTTTCGGGCTTTGCGTTCAAGATGCTGCCAACGTTCAAAAAATTTGACGACCCCGCTGGACTGCAGTACAAACTTGCGCTTGTAATTGCAGCATCCTATGAATATTTAAAAGTGAATAAATAATCGCAAACACGAAAATTGGAAATAAAAATAAACCTAAAAAACCTTTTTCTCATAACATATTGCCATATGTCGAGTTTCTTCGTTGGATTTTAGTAAAATCAAGTCGCCAACATTCAGCAGTAAAACAACGTATTCGTCTGAAACAGAGCATGACACAATCCACGTGTTATCGTCGCCGATTTCGAGGTTTTGAATAAGCTTTCCCTCATAATCGACTAAAAGAACACCGTTAGGTTGAACTTGCATAATAGCGGTATCTTTGAGTACGGAGGCGGCGAAAACAGTGGGACCGGCAGTATAAAACCCACTGTCTGAAATTTCCTGAAGCTCCTCCCCCGTTTGCAGAACCTTAATTACCAGTTTTTAACAACCAAAAGTATCGAATTTAATATAAAAAGGAACAAATATTAAATAATTGTAATCATAATAATTAATCACAAAGAAAAAATGAAGTAAGAAATTGAAAAAGAAAAAAAGGAGAAAGGGAATGCTTGATGAATAGCTGCTCACCGTAGTTCCAAACTCTTTTGACATGACCAGAAACTTATGAAACTCATTATCAGCAGCATTTGAATTCGGATCAAAACATTTCACAGACCAAACTTCCTTAATTTCATTCAACTCAACAGTAGTCAAAATTTTAGGCCGTACATTCCGACTCAAAACCCCCAACGCACCATACGAACCCTGCCCCACACAACACACCGCCTCCAAGTCTCGCCGCAGCACGCCTTCTCCAGGCGCAAAGTCGTCTTCCGAATACTTTGCTGGCTCACCAACAGCCATGTCGCGGATAGGCCCTAACCCTGGAAGTGCGTCGCACACCTGCAAAATGAATCGTGGAGGCTTTTGTCCATCGATTTCAACTCCGTTTCGGTTGGCATTGCTAGCCGCGATTTTCTTGCTTGCCGAATCGCCATACAAATCTTCGTCTTCGTCGTCGTCTTCATTGTCATTGTCATTGTTATTCCTTACGTTGCCGTTCTTAGCGCCGCTGGAGTTTTCACCATAAGATACTGTCACAGAACCATCTATTCCAAACTCTCCCCCCGGGAACTCCATCACTGAAATCAACAAACTCTCTGAAACTCGCGACGCCACAAACAGAAGCATTTTCGACACCCCATTTTCGTCATCAAAATGTCGTTTAATTCCTCCCACAACGCTGTTACCAGTATTTCCAAACCCAGCCGCAGCAATTCTTAAAATACATTTTGGCACCGTTGCACGCACTCCTAATCTCGTAGCTCGGAATCGTTTAACACCCCCCGTCTTCCTCTTCCATCCAGCACCCGCATCATCATGACCAATCAGTTCCACAGCAATAACTTCTCCTCCCGCACACACGACAACACACGTGTCTGGATTTACAAATTCAAGCTCAGCGCCCAACAAATTGATTCCCCACCCCTTGTAATCTGTCACGTTGGATTTATGGTACAATAGGTTGTCTGTCGGTTTTGGCGTGGGGCCTTGTGAATCGGCAGGCGGCGGTGCGGGAAGTATGTGCTCGCGTCCGTAAAAATTATTGAAGGCGACTGCGACTCCTGGTAGCGACGTTTGGTCAACGTATATAAGAGCGTTTACTGATTTGATGAGAACGCCGCCAAGTGGAGATGTAAGTGGATACAGTGTTGTTGCGTTGTAAGGAAGGTGCGACGATTGGTAAAGAATTGGAAACGTTCTTTTTGTCAAATCGAGTGAAACTACTAGAAGGTTTCGCGTATCGCAGCGAGCAGCGAGACGGCTATGGCGAAAAAAATAAAACGAAAAAAAGTTTTTAACATCAACTTGGCAGGACAAAATAGTATTTTTGAAGTGACGATGATTTGATTTAACTTACCCTGCCCAAGTTTGGTAAGTTTCATAGAGAATAGCGAGAGTTGGTTCAAAAAAATCATGCAGGAAAGCAAAATCCACAATTCTTCGAACTTTCGGATCAATATCGGATACTTTAAAAACATGACTTGGATGGAACGGATATTTACTAATTATTATTATTTTTATGGTCAGTCTTGATGGTACTAGAAAAAAAAAGTTATACCTGGAAGGATCATCTGGGTCAGCGCTAACATCTTGTCTGAACGGTAAAATAGCCATACGGTCTCCGTAAAAAGAAAGCGCGGCACAACGAGACTGAGGATCGACACGGA
Source organism: Physocladia obscura (assembly GCA_027596945.1). Classification (NCBI taxonomy): domain Eukaryota; kingdom Fungi; phylum Chytridiomycota; class Chytridiomycetes; order Chytridiales; family Chytriomycetaceae; genus Physocladia; species Physocladia obscura. The sequence goes on from JADGJH010000033.1 coordinate 17,536, forward strand.
GTTCTGGGGGTGATTTTTCGAATGTGAGTTCTCTCTGTAGTCAAACAAGTTGTGAGTAAAACAAAAACAATAAAAACGATGATAATAATCAGAGTGAACCTTAATTTCGTCGCGTTCAAAATAATGTATGGAAACTGTTACAAGGTTTGCAACGGCAGGAGAGAAATCGACAAGTGACATCTATACAAACAGAAAGATTAAGTTTGGAGGGGGAAAAAAATATTTGCGGATGAACAAGACCTTTGCGTCAGCGAATGCCAGAAGTAATGAATCTGAGACGCGGCCAGGCAACCGAACAACAGCAAGGGATGCCACAACTCCCATTAACCGGAACTCGTGAGCAAGTGTGAGGCATTCCGAGCCAATATTTGCATTTGAATTTGAATTAAGAATGTAGTCAGTATCTGATTCCATGGAGTCGCTGTTTGCGCCATGTCCGTTGGTGTTGGTGCTGTTGGCGTTGCTTTTCTGGGCTGTCTCGTTCGCACCAATCGCAAAAACCTGCAGCAAAGAAGCACGCGCGACAATAATGTTTCGATGATGTGACGCCGTGAATGCGCAGCTGACAGCGAGCTCCACGGATGTTTCCCGAAGCGCAGTCGCAGCAAAAACTTGCATTTCTTCTACAAAAAACACTTTTATTCTATCTTCCCTTGCTCAAAATCATAGTAGAAGATGATGGCATCTATCAATTCATCAGAACCCTTCAGCCTTCCAGCTTTGGGAACGCGACCAATTTCTGTGAAACCCAGACTACGCCATAGTGACACGGAAGCGGTGTTTGACCTGAATCGTAATGTACGATTACTGAAGAGTGACGACAATAAGAAGAGAATCAAGAAGATATGCTCACGCAAAAACCAGATTGAAAACGGAGGCCTTGTATCCCAGCAGCGGAGCAACGGTAAGGAAGGTGTTGGCCAGGATCTTGCCAACACCTTTGCCTCGCCACTCGTTAGCCGTGATAAAGCCGCCATTACAAATGTGCGAGCAACGACCCGGGTAGTTTGGCTTGACGTAGAAGGTACCGATGATTTCGTTCGCATTGTCGACGGCGCGCAACACAAAGGCGGCGGCGGAGAGAAAGTACGCCTGTTACCGTGTGTGAGGATAACCGTGAGAGAATGCTTGGTATGGCGGTATAGCATAGAGCAGTACGTGACAATATATTACCTTAAAAGAATCTCGGTCCAGTGTAAACTCCTGCGGATAGGTGTTGCCTTGGTCAATCTCGTAATTGAGCATCGCGTTAAGGCGTGACACAACGGCCTCGTCACTCAGAAGCGTGGCCGACGCCTGTTCGAGAACTACGCGCGTCCCGTCTTTCAAGATTGCGTGCACTGGCAACACGCGCGCAAGCTCATTCCTGTCGACCGCCAAAGGTGCCTCGAGACTTCCGTATGCCGAAGACATTACTTTTTCAGCCTGTGGTCAAGTCCAAAAAAAAATGCAGTTAATGTGATTATAAAAGTTATCATCAGTGTTGTCATCGTATAAATTATTCTAGAACCTATCTGGAGCTGCCGAAAAAAATTAAAGAAGGTCTATTTCCTATATTAATTTTGCGATAAAGAAAATATATATTAATGGGTTTGAAAAAAAAAAAAAGAGCATACAACAAAGCAACAGCCTTACTAATTAAGTTTCAGTAAAGAAAATTTGGCCATGTGAGTATACATAAAGTCAATAATTTCAAAAATTCATAAAGGAAAGTTTTCCAATTTACCTGATGTGTTCTCAAAACTGGAAAAATTCTACGAGGGACTGATTTTCTATTCATTTCGAGCCGTTTTTGGTGCCCGGCTCCAAGAACGGCAAGAAAAGCTTGCGCATAATTATAGGCCAGTTTTTTTCGGTAGTTTGATATTGACCATTGATTGACAGGAAATTCTGCACCTGTGCTGCAATATGGCGATTAATTTTCTGTCAAAGCAATTAATCATAGCAACCATTGTCTTTACAAACTTTCGGCACACATTCTGTCCCAGTTAAAAATAAAAATAAATACACCCCAAAACTATAATAAAAATTAATCCGGATGTTGACAATGGCAGAAAAGCACCCCTTTTTCTGTCCATTCCAGTAACTGGTCAAATTTTAGCTGAAAAAATAGCTGAAAATCGGCTGAAAAATTTTGTTAACAGGTGGGAAAAACTTGACTTATTCTTCTTTTTTTTTTTTGTTTAATAGATTTTGCTTGAAGTATTTTAAAACAAGAATAATAATTAAACAAATAATTAAATAAATATATGATTAATTAACTTCGAGTAATTAGGATTCAAATGGGAAAGTTTCAATATTTCCACTGTCAAAACTTTCTTTGATATTTGCCAGAACTCTTTTAGTGTAAAATATTTGATAATGTTTCTCTTCGTATCGGTTGAATCCCTCGTTTTCTTGTTTTGCGTGATTTTCTGAGCATTTACAAAAGTAATCACATCACTCTCCCCAAAGATTATTTCTTTCATTTCTTTCATTCCAATTTTCACTTTGTTTTGATAATTCGACGCAATTCCTTTCATTTTCATATTATGTTTCGCGTTTTTTGTCAAGTATGTGTGATTTTTTGGTCCAGCACCAATAAACTCCATAATATAGTCTCCCAGATCTAGTTCGTTTGTAAATTCCCCCAGGTAACAGCCTGTTGGTATCTGAGGTGTAATTTCTCGGTCAGCCCAAATTACAGAATCTGAATCATAATACATTCAATCCATTCCAAGTGTATCTGACACATCATACAATTTTAATCGCCTGTATGCTGTTGTGAATGCAGCAATGTATACATTGTTGTTGTAGTTGATGGGGCAAAAAATTGTTTTCTTTGAGTAGCAGATTTTCATCATGCTATCATTCATAATTAATCACATTCTCGTATTTATCATTGAAAGGTAATTAGTAGTAATCGGACGGGTTTGTTTTGTAACTGACAATATGTGTCTGCAAGAAATTGTCTTGTTGCCCAAACTTGCCCCACAATGCATTGAGAAATAATTTTGCTACTTCACGTATCCCTTTGTTTTTCTTCATAGCATTAATATTTAATTGAATTGATTGGTGTTTAAGTATTTGTTCCCATAGTTTTTGTTTTTGGCACCAGTTGCAACATTGTCAGGAAAGCCACTGCACTCTTGCTTGATTTTCAAATGTTTTTAAATATATCCCTTGAACAGATCTGCTGAGCTTTTATCTAAGTGCCAAACTTTGTAGATCTTGTCAATTTTGTACCCTTTTTTCAAAGCAACTTTAACTTCTTCAGTAACCCAAGTTCTGATAAATGATTGTTCATAGTCTGTGTGACTGCAAAATTCCTGTTCTGTCAGTGTGCACTGTTGACACAACATGAAAATCAGTTTTTTGTTGATGTGAAGTGGGAGGATAGGGGGGTAAAAACCGTTTGGTGCAATGACTTTGCATTTAATAAATCCAAAATAATTCGAGATATCTTGATGATCCAATATTTTGCTGCTGTGAATGATTTTTGGATGACAAAATGATGGAAAATTCATTTCAACTATTACACTTGGATAAAAACTAGTAAAATTGTAATAATTAATATTTTTGTTTGATTTAGCAGTGTAATAAAATTTACATCTGTGCATCCTCCATAGAAGTCATCTTGAGGCTGTAAAGGTTCCACATACTCAAAATCCTGTTCAAATAATTTGAAGAATGGCTCCAATTGATATAATGCACCAAACTTATATTCTCAAATTGTTCTGACTTTGATCATTTTCAACAATAGCAGCAACCAACTTTTGATTTCTTGCCACAACTCTCCTATTGGTCTGTTTAATTTTGGATTCATTGTGTTGGATTTGAAATAGCAATTACATCCATGATAAAAACATCCCAGAAATTTGAAAGCCTCCTTGGATTTATCACAGTATCCATCAACAACAACCAATCCCTTCAATTTGCCTCTTCTCACCTTTCATGGCATGCTGGATATTCTTTTACTCAATCTGAAGTAAATATTCTAACCACACAATGCTCTTTTTTAAATGTATTTGTGGAGTTTGGAAAGAAAAAGAATAAAAGACTCTTCAAAGACTCTTCAAAAGAAAAATAGTTCGAAAGCGGTTGGAAAGCGGTTAGAAATCAGTTAAAAATCTCTTGAATTATTCTTAAGTTGTTGAAAGTAATAGAATGCTTGAGAAAATTCTAGAAAATTTTTTGAGAAAATTAGATTGAATTTCTAATTTACATCGGCCTCCACAGATGTGCTTGTTTTCAATATCAGTACTTTTATCTGCTCCAATTCTTTTGTAATCATCGCACATGTATCTCACTGAACACTTTACACATTTCCAATAAGATTTACATTGGTTCTTCAGATGTGCCTCAAAGCATTTTCCATTGTAATATTCCATGTTGCATTCAATACAGAGTGGAACTTTGCCACTTGATTTGCAGTCAACTCATTTGCATAAATTGCATTTCTGATCACCTCAGTGCTTGTTTTTGTCCTTATGCCCTTGAAAGCATGAACTATGCTAATAAGATGCCTTAAAGTAAGCACTAATTCTTGTTATAGTGTGGTAATGCTCTCCATCCTTCAGCAAATAAACCGTTTGTTGATGATCAGTATTTTCCTTGTAAAACATGTCATTACCATTGTTCCAATCAACAATGATTACACAGCAATGTAACATATCCTCAAACTTTATAATGTTCTCCACCTTTTTAAGTGGAACATCTGCCTTTTTATGCAAATCTTATGCTCTTGCAGTCTGTGATTGACCCCTTTAATCAAAGTTCTATATCCACTTGAAGTCTTGTCTTTTGTCAGGTTCTTCCTGTCCTCTCTCATTGTAGTTGCAAAAGACCATCAAGCAAAGCTTGGTCATCAGCTCAAAGCCAGTCATCAGCAAAAGCTGACATCAACCAAAGCCGGTAAGCAGTGGAGAGTCATTTATCCCACAGCATCTGCATTAAATAATTGAAATTCACCACAGCAAAGCAATGGTAATAGGTCCAGAATAAACTTGGAAAATGTCTGAACCCTGGCTAGGTTCTGAGAATAGTAACAATATTCTTGTATTCTAATGGAGCTATCTTGCCATTGTTGGTTCTGGTTTTGTAAACTACATACAATTCACAAAAAACTTTTTGATTTGACTTGTAGACATTCCTTCTTTGTTTTCTACTATATCACCCAAGTTGTCAACGTCAATTTCAAAAAATATCTCTCATGCTTACAGAAAGGAACCCTTTCTCAGTTTTCTCTGATTTCAAAGAAGATTGTTTTGTATCAGTTTCAAAAACATGATTTATTTCATACAACTCTAATTTATGTTAAAAAGACTTTCTATTATTGAGAAATTGTAAGTATATTGATTAGCAAAATGTGTATCAAAGAGATTGCAGAATGTCATATAGCCTTATATCTTTGTATCTGCAGATTAGAATTCTATAAGTATAATGAAAGGAGTTTTCATACTAGCCAGCCTGGGAAATCTATAGTTTGACAACCAACCAACATGTCTACGAGTGAAAGTATTCTTCTCATACAACCAAACCGGCTATTATACCGCAAAAAACAAATACAATAATAAGCGTACTACACAATCTCCTTAATACTAAAGCACCCACTAATGTGTGTGCCAATATCTCAAAAAGGTAACAAAGTATTTAAACTTTTTGCAATAGCTTGAGTATATATGAAATCCGCCTGAAAAATTGTTAAACTACAACAGAACAGCACTTCGCTGTGCACGAACGGTGTGACTAAAGAAATTGTAGCATCAATCCAAACACCATTTCAAATCAACAAAGATGGAGACACGTCATGACAAATCAAATCATTTTTATGTTCTGGAAAACAGCAGACCAAAAAGTCACCAATTCAGACGTTGCAGTTGCCGACTCTGATACAACCGCCTTAGAAACCACCTCTAATTCCATGCGCTTCAACACAAGCAGTCGCGAAAAGCTTGCCCACGTCGAAGGCCTGTTGCTGAGTCGGTTGGTTGTGGCTTTCATTTTCTTCTTTTCACTGATTGCAATCCCAATCCGACACTCTCAGCCATGTAAAATCTCATTTCAAGCGCCATCTTGTTCGTCCAAAGGGCCGTGACTGGGCAATCAACACTCTGGTGATAAACGGCCCTACAGATCTGGACACAAGCCAAATCATTGATCCCAATAGAAAGACCCTTGTGCTTATGCACGGTTACGGCTCAGGCCTTGGATTTTTCTACAGCAACTACGATACGCTTTCGCAGATCCGTGATTCGAATGGCGAACGTATTCAAATTATAGCCGCCGACTGGCTAGGGTGTGGCGGTTCCAGTCGACCGCGTTTTGCTGTTCGAAATTCCAAAGCGGGAGTAGATTCTGTCAACGACGCGACTGCAGTTATTGCAGCCGAAGACTATTTTGTCGACGCGTTCGAGGACTGGCGACAGGAAATCAACCTTGAAAAATTCGCTCTTGTCGGACATTCATGTAATTAACTGATAACAAAATTTAAAAAAAAAAAAAATTCAAACCACGTAGTTTGGTATTTTCGTAGTGGGCGGCTATTTGTCAGCAGTATATGCGCTCAAACATGCGCATCGTCTTTTTTCGTTGACCCTTCTCTCCCCGTTCGGTCTGCTCTCTCACCCTCCAGACTCGGCACCCCTTATAGTTTCAGAGCATGCCAACCAGCTCCCCTTCGCCCAGCGTCTGTTTCTCGCCGCATGGAAATATAATGTCACCCCGCAATGGATTCTGCGTGGTCTCGGCCCATATGGTCCCAAAATGGCTTCCCGCATCGTTTCACGTAGATTCCCCACCATGGATGAGAGCGAACAACATCTGATTTCAGACTATGTATACAACCTTTCCACTGTCCGTCCAGCTGCAGGCGAATACGCTCTCAACGCGTTAATGGAACTGCGTGCTTTATCGCCCGCAAAGTCCACCACCATTTCTCCAGAAATCGATAAAGGTAATGAACGCCGCAGCTCGTTTGGCCTGTTTGCACGCAATCCTGTTGGTCTTCGAATGTTCAAAGGTCTTCCCGAGGCTCTTCCCGTCACAATCATTTTCGGGGACAATGATTGGATGTTTTCAAACAGTCGTCAAATTCTTGCTTTGGATCTCATACGCGCTCGCAAGGCAAGCAGACTACATATTCTGGATAATGCTGGCCATCATTTGTATCTTGATAATCCGCAACAAATGTATCGTACGATTGAAAAAAGTCCTTTGTTCGATCACAAGTGAAAATGAGAAACTTTTTTTTTCTTTCTTTTTTTTT
>JADGJH010000033.1:24791-39443 GCA_027596945.1 Physocladia obscura
GCGTATTTCATAGTATGAGGAAGGGAGAAAAGTGGTTATCTCCGGAGCAGAAAAAAAGATATTTCCCTAACATCTTTAAATCTTTTTTTATTCCTTGAACTTTTGTTATATTCAGAGAAAATGGTCAGTAGAAGGAAACTTTGAAACCAAATAAAACTTGCCGAAGCCATCCAGAGACTTGCTGCAGCATTATATTATCAAGTAGAACATCAAACAAACTCAAGGTACGAAATATTCTTACAGCGTCAAAGAAGATATTTAGGTTAAACAATTTGCCAACACTACCTGCATATTGTTGCCAACCATCACTTGAATTAATCCAAAGATTAAGGTAATGTACTACTTCTGAGGTATAAATAAACATATTTTCCCAAAATCTTGCAAGTACAGATAACAAGCAATGAACTGATTCTTAGATTAAGAGTCTTGGACTATCCTTTTATTTTTTTCTTCTTTTATTTAGTCTTGCTTCCAATTCTGAGATCCAGCTTTTTTTACAACCCACAACTGACATACTATGACAAATTTTATTCTGAATGATGCCCAAAACAAACAAGAAAATACGCAGCAAATTGAGAGTTTACCCTGAGTTTTGTTAATCTCTCCAGTATCCTTTGTGAATTTTTTGAAAGCATGCTATTACAGTAATTTGATGCATAAATGCTACTGAGCTTTTATTTTGTGTTAAATTCAGCTGCTGCTTCACTATAATTTATACTTATTATCAACAATTTTTTCTTTATGCTGATTTTTTGTAGCTTTACTCTTTTGGTGGAAGATAACTCCAGACAATTCCTATTTCCAGCAATTTCATAGCTGTGACTGATGAACCTTGAGCAATTTATGCTTCAACCAGCACCACAAAATATTTTTCAAATTCAACTTCCACCAAATTTTTCTGTTGTCTTTAGAAAAAAACACCTGGTGTTCCATCACATCCATACATTATATGGACCACTGTATTGCAATAAATTTTTTACACTACATACATTTAGTTCTGGCTTGTTACATTTGAGAAATACCTTGTGTACTTTTTTTATTTTTTATTTTTTATATAAATTATTTTTGTTATAGTTCAACATTTAGACAAGAAGGAGTAATAATTTTATCCCTGATTCATAGTTGCTTCTTTGGAAGATCATTTAGTTCCTTCATAGATTCTGTAATAAATTCTCCTGCCATTGCAAGAGAATAACTTTATACCCCTTGGCACAATAGGCAGTTTGTCCTGTTATGTTACACTGTCCCAGAGTGCATACTATTTGCCTTGCCATTGTTTTTTTTTTTTTTGGAAGTGAAGTCTGCAACCTGTTTTCCTGGCTTCTAACAATGCTGTTGGAGTCAGTTGTAACATTTGCTAAATTGTTGTTCCACTATCAGTTTTTCAACAATTAACCAGCTGCTTTTGACTTACTTTTATTTGCCATTATCTGAGTTTCTGATAACAGATACTTGACTGTACATTTTATGTTTCTTATATGTGAAGTAAATTGTGCAATAAAGGCTGGAGAACAGATGTAAGGTTTCAGTAAGTTGAAGAAAAGAAGTTAAAGTTTTGCTGGTAGCTGTAGCAGCTTGAATTAACTAATTCAATACTAGATATTTTAGAACTAAATGACAAGTGTTCAAGATTCAAATATGAAATTAAGTTGAATAGAAGGTTTAATACTTACTATGCACTTAATTTATATTTATTAAGTCCAATAATAAAGTAATGAAAGAGTTGGGTTTAAGTAGTTTTTGAAGTAGAAAGAAAAAGAAAGAAAAAAAATAAAAGATGCTTCTAAGGAAAATTGGTTTGAAAGTGGTTGGAAAGCAGTTGGAAATTGCTTGAATTGTTTTTGAGTGCTTGAATGTAATAGAAGGCTTGAAAAAATTCAAAAAAATTCATAACGAAAATTAGATTAACAAATATGTTTTGCATTTTATTATCGAAAATTTTCATTCAAGTTTCGGTTGTTGGATCAAATAAATATTTATTTTATTTTATTTTACTGAAGTGTACTACAACAAAATCAACAGTATTTTATGACTTGCTTCAAAGTTGGAAGTTTTGGGATATGTAATGCAACTACAATGATTCACAAAAACCACCACTAGAAAGAAGAGGCAATTCCAAGTGACAAAGCGATTCTCAAGAGCCGTGTCATGCATTATCCTACAACTGTAGCTGCTCAAGAGCTAGTCCTATTTGCTGATAATTGTGCTGGGCAGACCAAAAACAGTGGCTCTTTTGTAATTATAGAAAAATTTTTAAGCATTACATTAAATTTTATAATTGCAGGACACATAAATGATGACAGATTGGATCAATTAAACTCTGTAAATCTTGCTCTCCAAGATAAGGCAAAATTTGCATTACATGTGGACTCAGCATATGAAATTTTAAAATGAAAGTGAATTGCAAAGAATTACACACCAGGAAACTGAAAGATTTAGAAGGAAAGCTGTTGGAAACATCAAAAGTCATGAAAATTAAAAAATTATAAGCAAATAAAATAATATATTGAAAATAAGTAAAGAATAAATAGTATGAGTTTAATTGATGGTTGGAATTTTTTTGAATTGAAAATTTTCGTATTTTCCTGTCTGTAACAATCAGAAATCTAATTTTTTGAGAGGTGCATTCTGCGGAGGAAAAAAGCACATCATTTATTTTATGAATTGTTTTCAAAGTCTGTTTTAAATCTTTAGGCTAACTCAAAATTATCTCTCTCATATACTAATTTCATTGTTATTTTTTATTACTTTCATAATGTGGATTTGTTTCTAAATTTTATTTTATTTTGTTCCCTTGCGGTGTTTATGGCGAGCTGGTGTATTTGGTTGATTGTTTGTCTTAGTTGGTTTTGCTTCCACGTGTATTTTAAAGTTATATAACAAATTTTTGATGCTAATTTTTATTTATCTTTTAGATATGTTTGTTTGACAAACCGGTGTAAACTCAAATTTGCTTACGTTTGCTTGGCCTATTTTAAATAAACTTATCTTTTTGTGTTCGAACCTCTCCTGAACCTGGATGGCTCGGCGCAACAAAGAACGCAAAAAAAAAAAGGTATCAATTTTTTCAAAAAAAAGAGACAGAAATCAAGACAATGTGTGGTATTTTTGCGTATATCAACTTTATGGTCGAGAAGGACAGAGAGTTCCTGCTGACTACGTTGATTAATGGCTTAAAGATGCTGGAATATCGCGGTTATGACTCAGCTGGTGAGTAATTAAACGTGTCTATTGTCTATTTTTTGGTAGTTTTACAAGGGTTCAAATATATTAAAACATTGCACGTGTGCAAACAGGTCTATGTGTTGATGGCGACGGTGATTCTGAGGTTCTTGTGTTCAGAGAAGTCGGTCCGGTAAAGGCGCTTCAGGCCAAGATTGAAAAGCAGCAGTTTGACCGCAATCGTCTGTTTTTATCGCATTGTGGTATGGCTCATACTCGTTGGTGAGTTTTAACTGACAACATCAATAATTATTGGATTACTTTTTTTATTATTAGTTTGTTGCAGTCTTATTAAGCTTACATATTTGTGATATGTTCGCTGGCTTTGTGAAAATTATCCTCACTCTGTTTGTTTTCAGGGCTACCCACGGTGTTCCAGCCGAACGCAACTCACACCCACACAGATCTGACCCTACGAACGAGTTTCTCGTCGTCCATAATGGTATTATCACAAATTCCAAAGAATTACGTGAATTACTGGAAAAGTTTGGATATGTGTTTGAGTCTGACACTGACACGGAGTGCGTTGCAAAACTGATCAAGTATCTCTATGATCTGCAAACGAAAGATGGTAAAAAAATCAGCTTCACTGGGTTGGTGAAGATGGTGTGCAAACAGCTGGTAACTATATATTCTATTTCGGGGTGATTAGTAGTTAATCTTTCACTAATTTTTTTTTAGGAAGGAGCGTTTGCCCTTATCTTCAAAAGTACTCGCTATCCAAATGAAATGGTTGCTGCACGTCGTGGATCACCACTTTTAATTGGAGTTCGCACTGCGAAGAAGTTGAAGGTTGATTTCGTTGATGTCGATAACGACGCTGAGCTTCAAGGTTTCCGAGTTTTCTCGTCAGTTTATTTCGCATCGTTTACATTGTTTCAAAATTTGCAGAGGACAACAATTCGTTATCGGTCGATAAATCTTTCGTTCGTCGCGCGAAGTCTCGATCCTTTATGGGTGCGGACGGTGATGTCGAGCCAATTGAATACATTCTTGCGTCTGATGCTTCGGCTATTATTGAGCACACCAAGAAGGTTATGTACTTGGAAGACGATGATGTTGCGCATATTTCAGATGGAGGTAATGATCAGATAAAAACGCGAGTTCTGATTGATCATTTTTTCCTCGTAGACCTTCACATTCACCGTTTGCGTAGAGATGACAACCTTTCCTCAATGAGAACTGTTCAGACATTGGAGCAAGAACTTGCTCAAATCAAAATGGTAAAATTAATTTACACACATTTTGTTGACACTAATATATTTTTCTTTATCTTTCAATCAGGGTAACTATTCCCACTTTATGCAGAAGGAAATATTCGAGCAGCCGGAATCAGTGGTGAACACGATGCGTGGTCGTATTAACTTCGAAGATGGTCGTGTTTTGTTGGGTGGATTGAAGTCTCAGTTGGCTAATATTCGTCGTTCCAGACGTATCATTTTTTCTGCATGCGGAACCAGTTTTCACAGTTGTGTAGCGGTATGTTAAACGTTGATTGATTCATCTAGTCATTTATAAGGTTTCGATTTTGTAGACAAAATCTCTGTTTGCCGAACTGACTGAGCTTCCCATAAACGTCGAGCTATCTTCAGCTTTTCTGGACGAACAGTTACCTGTTTTTCGCGATGATGTTTGCATTTTTGTTTCCCAATCTGGTGAAACGAAAGACACTCTCTTGGCACTTCAATACTGTAAAGAACGGGGTGCGCTTTGTGTTGGTGTCACCAACACTGTCGGCTCAACTATTTCTCGTGACACTCACTGCGGTGTTCATATTAATGCCGGTCCTGAGTTGTCTGTTGCTTCGACAAAGGTTTTTTTTTTTCGACTTTTGTTTTCCAGAAAAATTTATTCACATGTTTTTCTATTTTATTGCAGGCGTACACGTCTCAATTCATTGCCTTGACTTTAATGGCTCTTCAGTTGTCTGATGACAATTACGCCAAAGTTCAACGTCGTCGGGAAATTATTGGTGGTCTTCAAGTTCTGTCTGGAAACATCAAAAAAGTTCTTGCGAAAGACGCGGAAATCAAAGAACTTGCATACAAAAACAAGGACATTACGAATCTTATTTTGCTTGGCCGTGGATACCATGCTGCCACTTGTTTGGAAGGCGCATTGAAAATTAAAGAAGTTACTTACATTCATGCAGAAGGGATTTTGGCTGGAGAATTAAAGCATGGACCATTGGCTTTGATCGACAGCAGTATGCCAATTGTTTTAATGATGAACAAAGACAAGCATTATGTGGTATGGTTTGGTTAATTATATAGTCAAACGGATAAGGTTTTAAAGAATCTGAAAACCAGGATGTTGAAAATGCATATGCACAAGTGACTGCTCGTTTTGGAAACCCAATTCTTGTTTGTGACGAAGGCGACACGAACGAAAAAATTGCGAAAAGTGTTAAGATCCGTGTTCCAGGAACGGTTGACGCAATTCAAGGAGTCGTCAACATTATTGCATTGCAATTGTTCAGCTACCATCTTGCCGTTTCTCGCGGTATTAACCCAGGTAAACGAAAAAAAATTTTCGTATTTTTTTTGCAAGCAATGTTAATTCTAAGTAAACTTTGCAGACACACCAAGGAATTTGGCAAAGAGTGTGACAACGGCATGAAATCTTCAGAGTTGGTGTTTGGCTTATGTGCCGTTATTTTTTTAATTTTTTGTTGCCTCTTCAAAATAAAATAAGCAAAAAGTTTAAGTGATTACAATATGTTTGATGGAAAGAACAGAAGGAATCACGATGACTCTGATATCGGATTTCCGATTGGCCATGCTGTTTTCAGCATCACGCCACTCACAAACGGACAAAAAAGAAAATGATTTCAGATTTCTCAGAAAAAACGGAGAAAAACCAGCATCAAATATGGCTGATTATCTGCTCAACTATACAAATCCTCTATTTGATGCAGGATTTTCACTTGTAACAGATAGTCCATTGCTTCTCGCACATGACTCGGTCCCGCGCATTCTGCTGCAGCTGTGGGCCTCTCTGACTATACTCGCCGCTGTGCAATATCTGATTGGAGCATCGTTCAACTTCTACTTTCTGTTTGACCGCGAAACTCTCAAGCATCCAAAAATACTGCCAAATCAAATAGCTCGCGAAATCTACTTATCCCTCGAATCTTTGCCATACACAGGCGTGGTGACCGCCCCGTGGTTTTTCTTTGAGTTGTACGGATATAGTAAACTTTACGATGAGCTGACTTACTGGTGGGAGATTCCCGTGCAGCTTGTGACGTTTTTCCTGTTCACCGATTGTCTCGTCTACTGGATCCATCGAGGGTTTCACCACCCGTCTGTTTACTGGTGGCTACACAAACCTCACCACCTGTGGAAAGTTTGCACACCGTACTCTGCATTGGCATTTCATTGGCTGGTAACATTTGATCGCTTGTTTACTTTTTTTTGGCTTCTAACAATGATACATGCATTGCAAATTTTTTTTTTAGGATGGATATGGCCAGTCAATTCCTTACCACCTGTATGTTTATTTATTTCCGATGTACAAACCATTGTATATTGTGTCTTTCTTTTTTGTGCAAATCTGGACAATAAGCATTCATGATGGGTGAATTAATTTTTATTTTTATGACAGCTGAAATCAGTGAATTCTTACTCAACTTGCTTATTTTTCAGCGTTTACATTTCAAACGACGAAATCTTGCTTTCATCTGCGCACCACACGATTCATCATTTGGAATTCAATTATAACTTTGGTCAATACACAACTCTTTGGTATTATAATACTTATTTTTAAAGGAATTGTTTTCGAACCTGACGACTGCACAATTAAATTAAAGGGATCGAATTGGTGGCAGTTATAAAAAGCCAGTGGAACAGTACAAGAATGAAATGTTCTTTGATAAATTGAAGCGAAATGGGACAAATAAACATGCAGCAGAGGAAAAGAAATCGGAGTGAGAAAAAAAAAAGGGGGAATAATGTGGCATGTTATAAGTTAGAAGAAAAAAATTTTTTTTTTTTTTTTTTTTAATAAAAAACTTTAATAAATTAAAATTTTTATTTGTGTGGCTTTACTATTGTTTTTTTTTTTTTTTATAGATATTTCATTACCTTTTACTAACATTGACAAAGAAATGTTCCGGACAAATTTTGCATTAAAATATGTTGACGCTTCTGAAATAAAAAACTGCAATAAAATTTTTCCAAAAAAATCAACCAAAACCGTGGACTTTATTAAGTCCATTACAAACAGCACGTATGATCTCCGACGCGTCAGCAACTTAGAAAATGCGAATGTGGCTTTTTGTCACAAATTCTGAAGATCTCTGGGCCTGGCAGTCACAAAAACGGAGATCTTCACTGATGTTTGTGATTAGCATTTTGCTCACAAACATCAAGTACTATTCAATCTTATCACCATTTGATTACTATCTTTCCATTCTTGTGCATCTTAATAAAACATTTTGCTCACAAACATCAGAGTCATTTTGCTCACAAACATCAGAGTACATACAAAAGCTTACGAAAACACAATCACAAATGTCTGAAATCTCAGTGGAATAACAACAAATAATTATAACAATAATAATAAAAATCAAATATAGAACTTCCTCTAATTTATAAGTTTCAAAGTAATTTATTGGTAAAACAGGGCAGGGCAATGTCATTAAGAGCAATATTTATTAATGCAGATAAATCTGTAGAGTCAATAAAAGAGTTTATTCTGAATAAAAATAATGGCTCAAGTATAAAAAAAAGTCAATATTAAGGCTAAGTTTATTCAGGTGAAGAATTACTCAAAGCACAATAATAATAAAATGAAAGAGGAGAAAGAGAGGGAAAAAAAGCTTAAAGATGCATCATCAGAAAAGAAGAAAAATGAGCAGAAAGGAAGAGGGCTCATTTGGCTAATAAGGATCAAAAACAGTGTCACAGAGTTTTGGTCAAGCCCAATGCCCCAAGCAATGGACCTTGACCAACAAATGACTGTGCTCTAATAATTGTGGAAACTTTGTATTGGATGCAAGACCCAATGCAGAAATCTTTTTGACAAACATGTGGTCTTTCAGCTGCTTCAACAACCTTACTTCAAAGGTTGTCCACCACACCGAGGTGTTTTCTGTCCATCCGTCTACTCCCTGCAGCTCGTTGGCATCTTGTCCTGGTCCAAACAAGCTTGTGAGAGTGTCCATGCAGCAGTCCAATGTTGCTTCAGCTTCTCTACTTCCTTCCAGCTGCAGTTGTCTTCAACTTTATATGGACCTCCTGAAATGAATGTACCTCCATAAGAGTACCTGACCAACTTTCCTCTGTGCCTGTCGCAGTATAGAACATGGGACTCAATCCTCTCCTGACCAGGTTGCATGTTAATCTGGGTCATATTCATCACACTTTCAATGTAGCAACCCCAAATCTCACAACAACTCAAAAGTCTGAACAATGGAACTCTACAAGACCAACATGCAGACAATTATTATGTGTTTTGTCCAAAATTGGATTTTTCCACTCAAATCAGATCTCCATTTTTCATCCACTGTCACTGCTCAAATTCATTGTATTAACTTATGGACCTCTATCAAGCTGTTTTGAAGAGACAGTCGTCTTCTAATGTACGCAGTTATTGTCTGCATATGTACTACCATAAGGGCAAGTCAAAAAGTGCACTTGCATACCTCTTCAACAGTCCCCCTTGACTATAGCCAATTAGATTAATCAGTATGAAAGAGGTGATGGAGTGTGTCAAAAAGAGAAGGATAGAATCTTCACAGAGCATGGGGAGACAAGGAGAGCGTGGCTAATAAACCAGTACCTTAAAGCACCAACAATGTTCATAGACAGGGCAAAACAACTCTATGCACACAAATATGGAGTCTCTATATCATCTTCTTCAATATTTGTGATATTGAAAGAAGCGAACTTGTTTTGGAAGGTCTTGGAAATGCAAGCTATTCAGATTTGTCAATCTGACATTGTTTGCTTTTGTCAAGAGTTGCTGGATTTGGATTGAAAGCTACATAATTTGGTCTTCTTGGACAAAGTATCATTTGACAACAGACACATGCTTCAAAAGCGCGGTTGGTGGTTCAAGGGTGAACATCTCATTCTTTGCAGTGAATACAAACGGTTTCCAAGAGTTTCGCTACTGTACATGATTGGATTGAATGGTCTTCTTGATGTTCATCATACAGAAGGGACATTCACATGGGATCTTTTTATTGAATGTTGTCTTTGTACGGTCAATAGTCAACAAGCAATTAAAATGTATCCTGGTTGGAACTCTGTTTGGATCATGGATGGAGCAGCTATTCATTGTGACTCTGAGATTGTGAGTGCACTAAGATACTGTGGAATTAAAGTAATGTTTTTACCTCCATACTGCCCCTTCTTCAACGTAATAGAAATATTCTTTGGAATGGTGAAGAAAAGGCTTCAAGTTATTTATCGTGCAAATGCATCCAAGGATCTCACTCTGATTGTTATGGAAGTCTTGAATGAGTTTTATCAGTATTCATTTGAGGGATTTATAAAAAATGTGGATATTTTTGGAGCAGTTTTAATGCAGGACTTGCATTCAATATTCCATTGGCAGAAGTGAATGGATTTGAAAGTGATTGAGTGAACAGAATGTGGAAAAATAAACTTTATTGCAAATCATTTAAGTCATCTTCTTCATGATGTTCCAAGTCAAATTGATCCTCAACTTTCTTTCTAGCATTATTACTCAGTATATTTGACTGGGCATTGAGTGCAGCAGATCTATCTGGAAGCAATCTCCTGGAGCATTTTGCACTGTCTTGGGCACATTTATGCTGCTGACTTAGATCCTTGACATCATGCTCCAATTCTTCAAAAAAACTCTTTTCTATTGCAACTTGTTCTGCAAGATTTTCAATTGACACTCCAAATTCTTCCAGGTCAGTTTGATGGGCACTGTTTTCACCAAGAGCAATCTAATATTGATTTGAAAGATCTTGTAATGCACGGAACTCATCGACAGGTCTTGGACAAAAATGTGAACTAAGCTCATATGGAGGACCTGCCTCAACAAGCTCTTCTAAATGAGTAAGTCTGTCCAAACAATGTTCAGCATACCAATTCCACGCAATGCTATATACTTTAAATCAGCCTCCCCACTTCTCTTCCAATCTCCTTGTAAGGTTGGAGATTGCAAAATTTGTTGGAGCACCTGCATGATCAACAATTTGATGCTTAAGCAAACATTTCTCTACTTCAGTGTATGTTCTGTGGAACAGTGTGGGGTCCACACCCACTAAACACCAAAAAAAATACCCACCCCATATAAAATAGCTTGATCAAAAAATAGGGAATATACCTAACTGCACAAACCACAGTGTTAGTAACAATTGTGCAACTGTCAGCACAATTAATATTTTTGTTGAGGTAATAGATGATATAGTAGGCGTGATAGTAGATGAAATAGTAGATGAATAATAGCAGCAAAAGAAAGAAAGAGAGGTGTATGAAAAGGAAAAATGATAACTTAAATCAGCAGCCATTTCATCTTATGCTAAGTTAAAAACAGTCCAACTGAGCATTCCAAGTTTGCTTTGGTGCTTATGAAATGGTTGAGTACCAAGAGGCTTGGTAAGCAAGTTGGTAGTTTGCTCAGCAGTTTGATGCATTCAATGTTGGCTTGTTTCTTTTCAACAAGTTCATGAGGTAGGAATAGTATACATCAATGTATTTGGAGTGGTGACTTAAGTTATCATTGTTGCATTTATGGTGGATTGGTTGTCTTTGTGAATAGTGAGAGGGAGTTGTAAAGGAATTTCAAGAGCGTCATAGAGTTGAATAAAGGAGATTAAGTCATGGCCAAGTTCACAGATAACCACATATTCAGCTTCAGTTGAAGATTGGGGAGTTGTGACAGTAGATTTAGTTGAACACCATGCACCATTAGTCAAGAGGGCAACATAGCCAATTTGTGATTTTGATTTTGGATGAATATTGTAAGCAGCATCAGCATGTCCAGCAGGGGTAGTGTTGCCATCACATAAATAAAAGATTTCATGATCAGCTGAATCATATACATAATGAAATACAAGCAGCAGGCTTTCCCAGTTTTCAACTGTTGGATTTGCAGAAGATGCACTATGAAAACTAACAGCAGCTGCCAAGTTTGGCCAAGTAGAGACAGCAGCATAATTCTGGCACTAATTGCCTTAAAATATAATTCCTGTCAGGAAAAGGTGTATTTGGTTCCCAATTGTGCTCCAGACTTGATTTGTCTTTTATCCAGTTGCTCTTTTGTTGGATGTATTTTGAATGGTTTAGTTTGATAGACACTGGAATTAAAACAAGTTGATTAATGAAATAGGGATAAAAAAGGTGAAAAATATCTTTCAGGTATTTACATTTGTGAATAAAGATACCTTTGTGTGAATTTCAACTTCAATTCCAAGAGCGTAAGAAATTCAGCCAAAATCACGTAGTTTGAAAGTAATTTCAATGTCTTTCAATGCTTGGTCAATCATTTCTTGGTGACAAAACATGTTGAGATCATCAACATAGAGAGCAATATAAACAACCTTGTCACCAAATTTCTTAAAGAATACACAAGGATCAGTTTTGAGAACTATTCATACTAAACAAATCCAGTTTGTTTGAGACCATAGAGATCCTTGAGAAGCATCCAGACACGTCTAAAGCTATCATTATAACTAGGAGGCTGTTTCATGTAGACAGGAATCTTGAGTTCACCACTGAGACATGCATTGTTGATGTCAGCACAGCAAGCTTTCCAATCATTTAGTGCCGTCACTGCCAATAGCCACCAGAAAGTAGAAATGCACATGACAGGAGAGTAGCTATGTTCAAAGTCTTCTCCAAATTGTTCCTGATAAAAAAGCTTAAAAACATTCAATAGCACCATCTGCATTATTTGATTTTATAACCCCATTAAGAGCCAATAACATTTGCATCTTCAGAGCAAATAACATGTCAAAATGTATCCATTTTACCAAGTGCTTCCATTTCCAATTTTTCAGCAAATTTCCATTGTTCATGGAATTCACCTGCTATTGCTTGGATCCAAGTTTTTGGGTCTTTTGGGATTTGTTCAGCTGGTAGTTCAAGTTTTAATTCATCAACAGTTTTATCAATAATTTTCAGTTAGTTGGTGACAATGGTTGAAAGTGCTATATAGTTGAAATATGTCATAGAAAACCATTCTAGTCCAAAATCAACAGTGTCATCTGAATCAAATTCAAATTTTGAATCAGAGAAAAATTCAGCTGTCAATTCAGCAGTGTTAATGATGTCTGGTATAGTTGGTATAGTTAAACGCAGTGGTTGAGGTGGTGGCAGAGGTGATGGTAGAATTTCAGATGTTGGTTGTGTAATTATAAATGCAGCTTTATTTCCAACAGAAGCGCGTGTTTTAGCAATAGACTGTGATGTAGCCTAGAAAATAATTGCTAGAAAAGAAAGTAAAGGAAAAATACATGAGAACATGAATAATTGCATGAGAACAATTATAAATTGCTGAAAAGCAGTGCTAATTAAGTTGCACTTTCAGTAATTGCATGAGAAAAATTAAAGATTGTTTGCAAGCAGAGTATGAGAACACATATAAGGAAGGCCAATTCTCAATTAGAAGAGAATTTTGGCCAACCATCATCACATCTCTTCATGTAATTTTAATAGAGCACAGGTGTCTCTGTGGTATTAAAAACAACAATGTAATTGGGTGAGGTGATGGATTGAAAAAGGAGATTGAGTTGAGAAAATTACCACATTTTTAGAAATGATAGATTTTCATATAGAGGTGTGGGGTTGGGGTACAGATTTTGGGCAAGAATCACTCAGAGCACTCAAAATTTCAGGATTCAGCGCTGCTGAAAAAAATCCCTGATTTGAGAAACAGCTTGAGAAACACCACAATTAATAGCATCCAAATCAGTGTTGCAAGCACCAAATAGCTTGATCATGTTTTCAGTGTTTTTAAGAGGTTGGTTATGAACACTAATGGGTCACTGTGGATAAAAGTTTGCGCAAAAAGCAGTGCCAGCAAGTTGATGCTTTAAAATGGCACCAGTTTTTGCATCAACAAACAGACCAATAGTGTTTAAATGACATCCAACATATATTGCTTCATGTTATTTAGGACCAAGTTTATAATCCAGGTCAAATTTTTCAAGATGACAGTAGGCAGCACACTCAAATGGTTTAATGTGAGCAACAAATGGGTGGTCACCTGAAAGATTCAATTGGTGAATTAATATTCCTTGACAAGATAGGCATAACATTTCGGATTTTTGAGGCATGACTCATTGCAGAATCTGATTGGTAAAAGATCATGAGTGGTGTTGTGTTTTTGCATAAACTTGAGACAGTCATTAGAGTCATGGCCAAAAGTGCAGTGGCACACTTCATGTTCATATAGTTCATATAGTTCATATAGGGTCTTCCTAATGGCACATTCAAATTATTTCCAAGTTCATGCAATCCCATATTACTCTATTTGGTGGCAATCATTGAAACAAATTGTTTACATAGTTGAGATAGATTGGGATTATCAGCAGTTGGTAAGAAGTGAAGATTTCTTCTTTTGAGAATCTGAAAGATTAGTTGAGGGCCAGATCTTGGAGTAAAGACATGGGATACCCAGCTAGGTTCATTATTTTCAGAGTAGTATGAAAATCCATCAGCTTCCAAGTCATTATCTAAGAGTGGTGCAGATTTCTGGAAAATACAAGGCATCTTTGATGAAAAACCAGTCACCATTTGAAAGTTTCAGCATGATTGCCAACACCTACACATTTAAGATTATCATTAGCTGTGCGGATAAGTTGATTAAAAGGGCAAAATTTTGTAAAATAATTGACATTTTTAAAGATTGATTTTGTACATCCACAGTCCAGCATAATAAGCCAAAGTGTAGAATCAGCAGGAAAAATGTATTTTGGGGTGTAAAAGATGCTCAGTTTTGAAATACATGCAATTTCCAGTTAATAAGGATGGCCATTGTATTTTCCAAATTCTGGCTTGATGGGTGGAAGTTTACCAAGTTCATAATCAGTAAGTATTTTAGAAGTAAAAAAGGTCATTGCTTGTTCATTCCAGTTGTGGTGGGAGCAGGTCGGCGCTGTGTCGAAAGTGCGCCGTGGGCGGCCGCTAGCTTTTCGATCGTATCGGCAACCGCTGGCCCCGTACATGCCAGGGCTGCCTCGAAGCGGCAGTTCCTGTTGCATGCCTTGCAGTGAAGCTGGATTCGGCAGGCGCCTTTGGATCTGACTCGACCGCCGACGCCGTGATTGGTTAACGCTTTGGGGGCGCTGCAGTTGGGACAAACGAGGTTCGCCTGCTCCATCTGAAGCAGGCCAGCTCGAGTTTCTCGAACTGGATCAGGCTGGCAACAACCGGAGGGCCGCCGTCAGGATCGTGGGTGTTGGGTGCGCCTGGGGGCGCGAGGTTGGCTGTTGGGTTTTGCAGC
>JADGJH010000034.1:0-31318 GCA_027596945.1 Physocladia obscura
TCTTCCTCTTCCACTCTTTGTAGAGCTTCTATTTGCATCTTTTGTAGTAGTTGTTCTTCTTGATTCAAATCTTCCATTTTTATGTCCCATTTTTCTTGATACAGTTTCTGTGCCTTTTCCAATTCCTGCATTTTTACTGTTTCTGTTTGTTTTTCTTCATCTTCAGTTATTTGCAGTACAAAAATTTGCACTTTCTGCAATTGATATTCTTTTTCTTGATCTGCTTCTTCCACAGTTTCTTGATGTAGTGTTCTTTCTTCTTCTTCTTGCCATAAATTTTGAGTTAACAGCTTGTCTTGCTTATCTTTTTTTTCTCTTTCTTGTAGCACCTCTGCTTGTTGACTTTTTTGTTCTTCTTTATGTGCTGTCTCTTCCATTGCCATATTTTTCTTTTCATGACATGGTAATTGTTCTCTGTTTTCACTTTGGGTTCTGTTTGCTTGTATTGATTGTAGTTCATATACTAGATTTTTGAGTCTTATTTGTTCTTGTAGGTGTTTCCATGGTTCCTCTTCAGAAGTGGGTCCTATGTTTTGGTTGCTTTCAAAGTTGTATTCAAGTTCCTCTCTTTCTTCATTTGTTCTTTGCCTCTTCTTATTTTCTTTCTCTTCTTCTTCATCCTTGTCACTTTCATATTGCTTCATTGTTTCCTGGGTATATTGGTTATATCTTGTGGTAGTTTTTTCCTTCCCATCCTGTGATCTACCCATATTTTTGCAGCTTGTTTTCTTAGCCAGTAGTCTCTTTCATGAATGTGTTCATCTATTTCTCCATCTTTATTTAGTTCTACATTGATATTGTTGTGTATTGGTTCTTTGCATTCTAAATATAGCTGTATTTGAGGTATAATTGCTTTGCCCTTTCTTTGTACTCTGTTTTTAGGACCATAAACTTTCATTGGGGTCTTGGCTATTTTCTTTTTTTGGGTAATTCCATTTTCTGCCTCTCATTCTACAGTTTTTTCACATTGTGGCTTCCACAATCTTTCAGTTACAGTTTTGTTCAGCCATTTCCATGAGTTGATTATTATGTTTTTTCTTCTATCTGTATTGTGTACATTGCACTCTTTGACCATTAATTCCATAACTTTGGGAATGAAACCATTTCCTGCAATGTGTGCAAATCTGAAATCAAGTGTCTGTTGTCCATAGTCTTTATGTCCAGGGGACCATTTATTCCACATTTCTCTGTCATTATCAAACCATTTGCCAAGCCAGCTTTCATATCTTTGCTTACTTCCCATTGCAGAAGTGTTTTGCAGATGTTTGAAATCTTTTGTATTCCCCAACACCAATTGGCATATGTTTGCTTGACTAAAGTATTTTGCATCCAGGACAAACGCCTGTTCTGTTTTTTTTTTTTTTTTTTTTAGTATATGTTAAATTTTTAATTTGTTATTTTTTTGAATTTCTTAGGGAACATTCGCACATCATTGATGCGTTTTTGATTTTGGTCGGAAGCAACAATAAAAGCTGCGTTTTGAAGTCGTGATTGGCGCAACGCTGGATGGTTGCAGTTAAGTTTTCAGGATTAATTTGATAATGGTACTTACAGAATATTCCGGCCTCAACCTCATCAGCCATAAAAGGAAATGCTTCAACAAGAATTCCAAGGCAAGTGAAAACTTTAAGCAAAATTTTCTGCCTGTCAGAAGTCAAAATACTTGCAGAACCATTCTGCAATGCCATTATTATATAGCCATCATCATGAATTTGCTGGCTCAAAATGAGAATATGAGGTAGAATAGTTTTTACAGCTAGCACTCGACTGTAAAACCAAATAAATAAACAACAAAAAATATATATGTTTTCAAGAACCTGTTTGGAATTGGGAACTTCAGGCACAGCTTCACAGCAAGTTGGGCACCAAACACTTGTTTTTCAAAAACTGGCTGTCCCATCAGTTCTGCGAGAAATTCAAAACACACGTCTATAGAAACGGGTTACAAAAAAGCATTGAAAAATTTTTTTTTTTAAAAAAACAAACATACGCATTGACGAAATTCCTTCTACTGTAATGTCGATCAACTCGTCTGAATATCCTTGAAAGTGCAAAAGTTTGATTGATTTTTTTGAAAGCACAAACTGCTGATGGAGAAACCCGCAAATCGCGCTATTCACTTTTGTATCTGTTCCGACAAAGCAAAAAACTTCCAGTCAATTTTGATTTCTTCCCATTTTTTTTTCTAAAATCAGTTTACACCTGTTCCTGTTTTCGGATGAACAGCACAAAGTTCTAAAAGAGCTTGCATTGCAGCAGTTTCTTGTAATTCTAAGAGTGTGTGCAAATGAATTTCTTTGAGTTTTGAATCCTATGGATTAAAAGCTTATGAGATTCTTGTAATATTTGTTTTATCAGCTTACATTCACTGAAGCCGTATTCAGCTGAAATGCGTGAAAGTAGAAATGGCGAGAAGCCGTCAAAAAACAGTCCAATATCTGTAAGTGAGCCATTTTTAACCCAAATACGTAAAACTTGTTGAAACAAACTTGTAAAAATACGGAAAGAACTTCAGGGATTCGGAATATACGTAAATCACACATGAAAATATTTAGTGGCTTGCTGACCAGAAGAGAGTAAGATATGTTTGTGATGCTAAACAAAAATAAAAAGGAAAAATGATTGAATAAATAAAAAATTTTTTTTTTCTTTACTTTTTCGGGATCCAACATTTGATTGTGGCTAACCAGAGCTCACGTGGCGAAATTGAATTCAAACAGTTAAAAATTTTCTGGAATAGTAAAAGTAGCCTGGGATCAATTCTGTAAGATGATCGGTATGGGTAAATTCGTTCTGCCGATAAATTGGTATCAAAGATACTAACTCTTTCACCAATACTGACTTAAAAAAAGTTGAAACAATACAGTCCATATATTGATTCAGTGCAGCAGAATCCAAGGCACACAAATATTCAAGACCTTTTATAACAAGATCAACGTTTGCTTTTGTGAAGAATTTTTTTTTGTGAAACCAATACATACATGCTACTGCTGGCCCTGGCTCTCGCATACAATTTTTCAAAACAATTGAAACAATTTGAATGCTTAGAATTTGAATATTTTTGAACTTCAGAGATTCAAAGAGAATTTTCTGGCGATATTCAAAAGGGATCAATTCTTCTCTAAAGATTAAATAATAAATTAATTTCGAAATCAACATTATAATAAACAGCAATCAAATATACTCGTCCACACGATTTTCTCCGTGAAGAAAACTGGAAACTGTCAAAATTTGCGGATATTGTGACGCAACAAGACTGACTAGAGACGGATAAAAAGCTTGGTAAGTTTCCCGATTTTCAGGGCGTTCAATAAATAGCAAAATTCGATTGATTGGAATACTGTCCATAACAAATGCAGGATATTCTAAGAATAAAACAAACAATTAAGTTTGATGAAACAAGACAAAAAAAAAAAAAGATTTTACCTTGGCAGCTGTCAAAAGTCTTTCCAGTTTCCCTTTCAAGTGTTATTTTCTTGTTAAATACTCGATTATTGAATTGTAGTACTTGAAACAGCAAAAGAACATGCTTCGAAGAAATTTCTGTCAACGCGCTTTGAAAACATTTTGTCACTTCTATTTCAGTTATTTTTGAAAAGACATGCGATTCAACAACGCTAAAAGTGAACTGATATTTCAACATTTTTGGTGAATAATAAATTAAATGAGTCGTAATTTACCTGTTTACAAATAGCTTGATCAGTTCTGGAAACTGATTGTCAAATGGCGGTTTTAATGACATTATATTATCAAAAACCCACTGTTTGACATCAAAATTAACGCGCAAAAATATTCCCGCTTTTAAAAGCTCATAAACGACTGTAATTGCAAGAGATTTTGAGCTCTGTTGAAGTTAACTAATCAGCTGCAAAGATACTCAATTTTAAGTCTCACTTCAGGTTTTAACACTAAAGCACGGCGCGCAATTTCCATTTCACTAAATAGCTTTTCTATGAAAATAATTCGCAAACGTGAAAGACCTTCTGGGGCTTTTATTTTCTCGAGTTCAGTGCATATATCCATTTGTTCGTTTCATACTTACAAATTTGAACAGGTAAATCCAGAACAGATCGAATAGCATTAATAATTTCGACCAGCTGATTCGTATGAAAATAGACAGCATTCATGAGCGTAAATTCTGACAAATCGGACTGAGTAGCATGACGTAAAGCTGCGAGATACTTTTCCTGTTATTGCGTTCGTATCTTGTGTTATTTTTTTAAACATTTAAAAGTAAAAGTTACTTGATTGAAAGTGATAAATTGATCCATGCAAACAATCAATACGCATGCTTTGATTTTTGCAACCCTTTGTGATTTTTTGGTGTCCTGTAGTATGAAATCCAAACAGATGTCGGCTTCTTGGACAGTCAATTTCAATTTAAAATAGCCGACGAATGCGCAAGTTAAACGCAAAAATCTACATTGATTTGGGATTGAAATCTGGAAATGATGCAATGAGTTGAAACTTTCTAAGGCAGGACAGCTTCTGAAATACGTGAGTTTCTGCCAGTTGGAACAGTGAAAACTTTATATTATTAATTTGATGAATTAAATCCGAGTTGGCAGTCGAATCTCTAGGGAAGAACGTGGAACTGATTGTGAGGAGCGCATCGAGAGTGTCAAACTGAAGAAAATATCGTTAATATTCATTCCAACTGACAATCAAAAAATGATTGGCTTTAAAACTAACATGATCATTGCTTTGAATTGATATCCGAAGGATGATATGGGGTAGCTTGTTAAGCTTTATCAAAGTTTCCCGAATATCAAGAGCAATTTCTGGAAGAAGGTTTGCAAGGGACAGAAGGATGGATTCGGCCAAGTCCACAATCGGCACAGTCTCAGACACGAGGAATGAAAAAAGAGCGGCAAGAATCTTGAATGATGAACATTCAGTCATGTCGGAGTACAAGAGTACAGGAAGAGTTAGGCACATTAAACCCTGCGTTTTGCCCTTTCAAGTTTGCTCCTTACCTCGTCGGCAAGAAACGGCGCGCACGAAGCAAGTTCGCAAACACTGCGAACGGCATCCTCCGGCGCACGTAAAGTCAGATGTTGTCTCAGTAAAGCCTGTAAACACAAACAAACAAAGCGCGTATTCAACGCTTTTTACACTTCTGAAGTTGAGCATCACACAACAACCGGCAACCTAACATTAAAATTGTCATTGTCATTGACACCAAAACTGCTCCCGCCGTTCGCACTGATTATTCCAAACAGATCCGTGCCTTCCATTTGCTCTTCTGCTGACCCTCGCAAAAAGAAAAGGATCAAAAGACAAAAAAGGAAATATGTCGAACGATACAAGCATCAAGATGCAAATAGCAAGACTCAAAGGTGAGCCTCATCAACAAACAAGCAGACTCGCTGCGGGCATATTTGCATAATATTACTGTTAGCAGCCAGTGATAACTCAACTGCCATTTATAATCAAATCCAGCGGCTATCGAGCAGCGTAAACGTGAGCAGCAACAGCAGCAATTGCTACAACCACGCCGGCAGCAGTCGTTAGCAGTTCCGGCTACTGCGAAGTCCAGCGTTGCTCATCCAAAATCTCACAACCGTGTTCTTGTGCGTCAAAATGGTCCATCAGCCCCCACCACAATCTCCCCGCAAATTCCGAAGTTTATTGTGGTAGGAAACAAGCTCATCAGAGAGGGCGTAGGCATGTTATTTTTCTTTTTATACTCGCCACCCTTCAATATTAATACCTTCCGAAACAGTTGTGAAGAAAACGCCTGACATTCGCGCGTGTGTAAAAATAATAATCACTTTACTTAATCTGCCTAATTGAACGCATAAACACTATAGAATTTCCAAAGCCGCGAAACCGGTCGTAACGAAAAGTCCAAGTACACTGTTGTCCTTCCTTTTCCTTCCCGAATCCATTAACTCAATTATTTGCTCAACTCAGATAGAAGAGGCCATATTATTGTTAATGGCGTTGAATTTAAAGTCGACTCTCGCCGCAAAAAACTCGTTCGCGTCGATGGTGTTGTTTAACCTTTTTTTTCCTCTATTTCTGTTCAAACCTTTTTTTTTTTACGCCTGTGTACGACAGCACTCCCAACTGGGCCTAAAAGCAAGACCAACGTACAAATTCACACTCCAAAACGCGTTCTGATTGGTAAAATCGCATATGCAAAGTCTATCTCAGGAAACCTCATCCCAATCACAAAGACGTACTGCAAACACTATATGAGAGGCAAATGTAAACTTGCGCAAAAATGCCCTTTCATACACGATCCTTCCCGTCGACTTATTTGCCATAAGTTTGTATTTCTCGGAACCTGCGATGCCAATAATGCTTGTCCGCTGTCGCATATTCCAACCCCTCACAATACCCCTCTTTGCTCATATTTTATAAGCAAACGTGGGTGTAAGAATACTGAATGCAAATTTATTCACGAAAAGCCTCAACCTGGAGCCAAAGTTTGTCTTGAATTTGCGAGGGAGGGTTTTTGCACGAAAGGATTACCTGATGGCAAAGAAAAATGCCTTGCACGACATGTGTGGGTTTGTCCGGACGTTGACGACGGGAAAAAATGCTCTTTGGGGGATAAATGCAAGCTCCCGCCGTGTTCTTTGATTCGGAAAGGACTTGATCCTGGTAAGTACTTGAATCAAAGCAATAATGGGCAGCTTGGCAAAGCCACGAACGAAAAAAAATCGGTAGAAGTCAAGACGGGTGACGAACAAGAACAAGAACAAGAGGTTCGAAAACCTGATTTTCTTCGAAATTTCAATCCACGAGTAACTTCTGTTGGCGAGTACGATCCAAATGAAATTGCTGCGAGGTATGCGCCGCCGTCTGACGACGAAGATCAAAGTGAGCTCGATGAAGATGAGGATGAAGAAATGGAATCATATGGAAATGATTTTGGCATTGAAGAAGGAGATATTATTGATTTGGATTGGGATGGGGATGAATGAGAGAAAAAAGAAAAAAAAAAAAAGGTTGTGTATTTAAAACATAATATACTGCCAATTATACGATTTTTTCCAACGCTTCCATGACAACAATTGAATTTCCACGAATGACCTGTTGAAAATTAATTGAGCAAGTTTGCAACAACTATTTCACAATACAAAAATACATACAATCATTCCGATGTCTTGTCTATCAGTAGGAGACACTTCCTCCGTCGCATCTTCGAGAACAATATTCATAAATGGATCGAAACCTGGTTTTATTGATAAGTTTGCGCAGTCGACTGAAAGAAAAGATGCATTATGATCCAACCTCGCAAGACGCCACTAACTTTTCTGTTTCCATTGAGTTCAAGAAAGAGGCGCTTGTCCATGTATCTGTTGAATTTCTATGTCAGATTTCTGACAAACAGAATAAACAGCTGGTTGTATCGTTGATGTTCATTGCAAAAAAAAAAAGATGATACTTGGTTTCGAATATTGAAACGAGCGAAGAGATACTCACTTTTTCAGTTCTGGCGCAGATGCTTTGCTCATGTTTTGGCTGTGTTTTTTGCAAGTCACAAAAATAAAAAAATCCGAAGTCGAAACTTTATTCAGACTTTGGGTCAACGGATCAAATACACCAAGACAAAATTCCGATTTAAGGAAAAAATGAAATAATATCGAGATTTTAAGAAAGAAATATACTGGGGAAAAAACAGGGAGGAGCAAAGAAGAGTATGTTCGTGTGACTTCGTCCTGAATTTTTCGATCTTTTTCCCTCGAAACCAAAATGAAGTACTCGAACAGTATGTGGTCCAATGCCATCCCCTTCCATCACGCCATCGCCCACTATCGCGCGTAACTATGGCGGAAAAACAAAACGTTGTGTAGCTTTTTATTATCGAAATGGCGAAAATCGCAGATATGCTGGAGCTTATCAGCTGTTGTACCAGATGCCCCACTGTCCGAAATGCTCACGATACATCGTTACCAAAAAATTTCTCCATTATTTATGGGCTAACTGTTCCAAAATAGCTGTTTCCTCCTCCCGCAGAAATAGCAGAAAGGCCCACTTCTCTGCCCCGTCGAGCATCAGACGCAAGATTATGGTTCGTATCACGATCCCTCTGATTTCTCGATCCGACATACCGTATTCGAACTATTTATTTTTCGATTGAATTTCCTTTGGATGGTGCGAAGTTTCGAATCTGATGAATTCCAATCTTTATTTATTCTGACACCTCTTGTTTGAGACGGATTCACACTCCGTCGATGCACGGAACTGATTTATATATATCTGACTTTCGATTTCTGTTCACTGCATTCTTCTCTTGCCTAGTTTTCATCACAGAATTCTCTTTCCGAAACTGAATTTAATTGTTTTTTTCTTCGTTCAGTCTTCACCCCTTTCCAAGGAGCTGAGAGAGAAGTACAAGGTACGCTCTCTTCCGATCCGTGTTGACGACGAAGTTGAGGTTGTCCGTGGATCCCACAAGGGTCGCGTCGGAAAGGTCGTTGCTGTTTACCGCAAGAAGTGGGTTATCCACATCGAGAAATTGACACGTGAAAAGTCAAACGCTCAATCCGTGCAGTTGGGAGTTGATCCATCGAAAGTCAAGATCACCACTATTAAGCTTGACAAGGACCGTGTGGATCTTTTGGCCCGCAAGGCACAATCTGCTTAAAAACTTCACCTCACATAGAAAGCCTGATTGTCTCACTGTGTTACGAAGTTTGTTTTTTATTTTTAAAAAGGAAGAACACGTGTGGTGGAACTAGGTTTTAAATGGATTACAATTCAAACAAGATTAAAAACGATTCACCCTTTCATTTTGAAACACTCAAAAAAAAAACTGTTTTGAAAATACTGACGTCAATTCGTCATGTCGATCGTCGATCTGTCGAACGTTTCCGTGAGTATTTATGAATGTTCATATGAGTAATACGAGATATTGTGCGAGCGAAAGCGACTGGAAGAATCTTTTGGCTCAGCTGTTTACATCTTGGTTTTTGAGTTCTCGGACATATTTGGTGATATTTTGATACATCCAATTAACTAGATTCTTGACAACCCTTCGACATTCTCTGCTCCGTTTACATTTGAAATTACCTTTGAAGTTATCAGCGAACTGCAAGAAGGTGAATTACTTTCTGTGATCGAAATCCTTTTGACGAGGTCCACAGATCTCGAATTTAAGCTAATTTACGTGGGATCCGCTGAATCTGAAGAATATGACCAAGTTCTTGAAGAAAATATGGTCGGCCCAGTACCAGTCGGTATAAACAAGTTTGTTTTCGAGGTAAACAACTGAAAAACAACTTTATTTTCGGTTTCTCATTTTATTTTCAATCAGGCGCCAGCGCCGAATCCCGCGCTTTTACCTGTGAATGATATCATCGGAGTAACTGTCGTTTTGTTGAAAGTCTCTTACAGGGACAAAGAGTTTATTCGCGTTGGATACTATGTCAACACTGACTATTCCGATGAGGCTCTGCGTGAGACACCTCCCGCCACAATCGAATTCGATAAACTGGAAAGAAGTATTTTGGCAGATCGACCAAGAGTTACGAGATTTATTATTCCCTGGTGCGTTGTTTCATTGAATTTCTGTATTATTTTATTTATGTCTTTCTGCTGAATCTATTTCTTTGTAAAATAGGGATACCAAAGAAGAAGAGATGCAGGAAGATTTAGCAGAGCAGCAACAAGAGCAACAAGGCATGATGATGAATCTCCCTTTCAAACCAGCTTTCAATGAAATTGACCCATCTGTTTTGATGAATCATGCAGCCATCCCAATTGATATTATGAACTCGGCAATGAGAAATTCAACTATTGGAAACATTGCGAGTGCGGAAAGCAGAATGGAACTTTGACAATAAAAATCATCAAACAGTGTGTTTGTTTATTTCCCACTCATTTGAAGAGCTAATTCAATCGATCTGATATCTCTCGTTCCAGATTTTCAAACAAATTAAATTGTCATCGCTATTTTGGATTTTAGATCAACGGATGAATTTTTAGACTGCTACTCCTTGTACATTTCTTTTCAAGAAAGCTCGCCATTTTCTGCAAAATTTTATTCATTATAGTCATCATCAATAGAATCCGGATTGCGAATTACGCAGCAAAAGACAAGCAAAAAAGCTTGAGCAATATTCACCATATGTGCCTTTCACTCACTCAATTATTTTCGAATAAATTCAGCTTGACAATTTACAAGACAGTTTTGGATAATCCCGAAATTTGGAAAGTTCTCGGCAAAAACCATAAACATGTTGCGGAACTGTTTTGATTCTAAATAGGCTCTCAATATCTGCAAAAATAAGATCATTTGTTAGCGGAATTGCAGTAAATTGACTTTCATTTCATGTCTGGTTTATCAAGTGTGGAATCCAAGATTACGCATCTTCGGAGCAGCGAATGAGTACCAAAACCGTGAAAGAGCTCCAGGACCAAGCTGACATTATAAAAGCGCCAACACCTTGTAAGTCAGCAAAAGTATTGGCAATATAGATTAGAATGTAACTCTACACCTTTTTTCCAATTTTTCTAGGCTTCAAGTTACCCAACATAGGCTGAACCGAAATTAGTTTCATTATCATAAATATTGCAACATAACAAGGATTCTTTGCCAGGCACACAAACCATTTGTTGAATATTTTCGACCTGAATTTATCGCAACTAGAATTTTCAACTTCCAACATATATCCCTCCAATAATTCCTAAAAGCATTAATTTGCTGTTTTATGTCTGTGATTGTCAATTTTTTGCTGTTCACATCTTTCCTGTCATCAGCAATTCCATTAGCAACTACAAAAGAAGTAAGAAATTTTCAATGGCTGATGCAGTAATTTCAAAATAAATTGAAAATGTGGTAAAATCTTGGTTTTCTGCTTTCCAGTCACCTTTGTACTAAATGAAAATAAAACTAATATTGAAACAAAGCAATCGAAATGGCGGACAAAAACTTTGTAGGATTTGCGGACTAGCACAAGAGTTTGGGGTTAAAGATATGGTTGAAATTTATTTTTTATTGCAAACTGGTTTATATTTGTTGAACAAGAAAAGATGTATTTTGTGTAGGTGTTAATTAAACTAAAGAAGAAAGCCTTTTCCATTCTTTATCATTTTTCACTTCGTCTTGTCGACCGCCTTGCGTTTTGACATGCCACACGTAAATTCGGGTGCAATTTTCCATCAACGGTTGCAAATCAGTGAGATTTCCCACAAGCTGGCCGATAAAACGCGTTTCTAACTGTCCCACACCCCAATCGTTTCGAAATCGAGGCTGTTTTTCAATAATCAGGCTCGAATGCGTCGCGAATCCAGCCATATCGATCGCATACATTCGCCCGCCCACCCAATTCGTCGCAAATCGCGCAACCTTCCCAGTCTCTTCATCAACAACACACCGCTCATAGTGTCCCACAGCAAACCCGACGCCGAAAACCGCAACGCCTGTTGTTTTTCGCAGTTCCCTAAACATGCGAATATCGTACGCGTTGTCGTCGTCGCCGAAATAGACTATGCCGTTGAGCTTGCGACGTTCAATTATTTGCAAGGCCGAGTTTCGCTGCTCAACCCCGCGCGCGTGGACACCTTCTGGAGTCAGCGTTGTGATGTGGGCGAACGGGAGGCCAGAGCGTTCGAGGATCCAGCGGATACGCATGGACGGCATTTCGCGGTCTTCAACAACGATCCAATAAATGCGTTTGTCGTGGGATAGCGTCTGAGACAGTCGCGTCATGTCGACTAGTTGGTCTTTGCGTTTGTAAGTTGGTGTTACGAAAAATATCCATGGTTTGCTGTTTTTGCTGCTATTTATTCTGTTGCTGTTTGGTGATGACGGTAATGGATCCTGGTGTGGAGGAATATCGTCGAGTGCATGTTCGAATGACTCGCTGAACACCTTAGATGTTCGATAGATACGGGTCGGATCTTCATCGACTTCGATTTCGTCAAGGTTGGCCCATGTTCGGCGCGACGAGCTTGGTGCGACGTGAGCTAATAGTTGAAGACCTGTTGAGGTTGAGTTTGTTGATGCATTTGATTTCCAAGCAAAGCTTAGGCTTTGTCTTATCTTTTGCTTTGCTTACATATGATAAATACGGTGACTAATCCCAGTGCTGTTAATGCCTGACGTCGAGTCGTTGTTAGAATCATTGTTTTTCGCCAAGAGATTTTTTTTTTTTTTGAAAATTTCGATGACGGAAATTTTTGATAGGTTAAATGCGGGCCAAATGCAGGCCACCCTTTCACCTAATTTAATTTACAATTTCCGTCTTTTTGATTATATGATAGAGATGTTACGTTCAGTCATGCCTAATTTGCTGTTTAATTTTTCGTACACATACCAAGCAATCCACTCACTCGTTGACATACTCATCGACTTTTTTGACCATATTCTGAACATCAATTTGAATATGCCAAACATAAAACTACGTGCAATTATCTCAAAAAGCCTTTCACGACCGAGATTATAAATCGGGGCAGCGACCTACTTTTTTTCATCTGTAGACACTGATAAAAACACAAGAATGAACTGCAAAAAAAAAATCCGGCGATATCCAACTTGCGCCAATTTGAAAGGAATGCGAAAATTGTCTGTATCGATAACATACCATTTGTACTTGCCGCTCCTGAAGCTAATGCTGTTTGGTGGGGATGCTCTATTTGTGTTTTTAGGAGGCGGCATTAACTTTGGTAATAACGCGCTTAGGCAAAACGGTGGCCGGAGCGTTCAAGAATCAATCGCACGCGTGGTCTTAACCATGATATTATGGCTATAATTACAAATAAAATACCCACTGAAGTTGTTGCGTAAGTCATTTTCAGCTCAAAGGTATTAACTGTGTCAAAACGCGAAATAATAATAAAAAAATTTCGAACAGGAAGCTCCGAATTTCAATCAGACGACAATAATATACCACAAACAAGAGTCACGTTCGCAAGTAAAACTCCAATGGCTATTTTAGCCTTATGCTTAGAGATATTTTCGTGGAAAATGCAGTGCTCGCAGCGGCCGTTGGTGATGAAGCCAACAGGAAAGCTGGAGATGTGATCTTCTTGGTCGAGTGCGGGGAAAAGATGCAGCTCGTATGAGTTGTCGTCGTCTCCGAAATACGCGATTCCCGGGCTGGAAGTGACGATGGTTTTTAATACCACGTCGAACGCGGCGTTGCGGAGTGATGCCTCGCGTTGATCTTTTAATAAATCGGGGGGCTTGACAGCTGAAATGTGCGAATTATAAGCCAAAACGTTCAAAAATTCAACGGATACGCATTATGCAGTTTGCGAGGTCTTCGATGACGATTCAGTAGACTTTTTATTGTGGGATAAGGTTTGAGAGAGTCGGACCATGTCGGCGAGTTGCGACGGAAACTCGTATGTTAGAGTTATGAAATAAATGTGTGGAATGAGGTTAGGAGACCACGCATGGGAAAAATAAAGGAAATGGAGATAAAAACGGCAAATTACGTTTCGAGAAAACTTTGCGAGGCTTCCGTTCAGACCCAATCCTTAGCGCCGTGGCTGAACAAAGGAAAAAATAAAAAGGGTATACCAGAATGAGAAAAGAAGCTATGATTGCTCGTGAAACAACTCAAGGCTACTTCTCGGAACCGCCAGATCGATTTATTTATTAGAAACCATTGTGTTTGATAATTTGCTGGGTCAACATGAAGCCTGATGAAATAATTTGAGAAAAAAAACAAATTTTCTTTTCCTTTATTGCAACATGATAAAGAAAAAAAAACGTTTAATCCGCATGTCTAGCTGCCTGTTTCCATCCATTTTGATATCCGGTCTATGCCGCAGCTCCCTCCGTGTCACCATCCAAAGGCAGTGCACCTTAGGCAAAAAGTGGCTTCTCAATAGGACGACCCAAAATAGGCTATAAAAAGCGACGAAATGGAGCCCGTCCGTAAAGTTGATGTCGCTTATACTTGGCGAGGTAAGAAATGAACCCAGTATAGAATGCATAAAGCGAAAACAAAGACCGAAGTATTGGAAGTTGATCTGCATATTGAACAATGGACAGAGAGAGACATGGCAGAGGCACTATGAAAAGAAAACAATTGAAATTGATGGCGATTAGCGATTGAAGATCGACGATTCACGATGGGATGAGCTGTGGTAAAATATGACATCTTAACTCCAGATTGTGGTGCAGAAAATGTGATTAATAAACGCGAGCAAGGAATGAGAACACCGAATTCTATACAAACAGAGGACAAAAATAATTAGGTTTGAACAAAATTAGTTGATTTTAGTAAATTAACGACTCGATTTTGCATTGATTCTAGTTGTTCAATTCGAAGTACACTAGTAATGCGGTCATTTAAGAAAAATGTTGTTTTGATTTGAAGTTGTTTAGAAATGGACAGCCATCGACGGAGAGACGAGATAGAAAAGAAGAAAGCTAAGATTGCGGAGTTGAAGCGCACGCGAGAGGAGCGAACGAAAGCGCTTGTGGAGACGCAGACGCAGGAGACGCAGGTATGTGGCCGTAGAATCTTTGCTTGTTGTTCCGCTTACCATATTATCTGATGGGTTGCTGTGCTTGCTCTTCTGTCCTGATGACTGGATGACTGGTTACTGGGTGGATCTGATTGGCTGAACAGACGCATGCGCAGAGACGCCGTGAACTGGAGGCGCTGGTGGCGTCGCTGGTCGGTGACCGTGGCGCCAATGCCAAGGACGACAAGACCTCCCCTGTCTTTGCGGCGGTGACCGCCTCTCCGCCGGTGCCCGCAAACGCAACCTCAACGCCAGCATCGGCGACCCCGGCATCACCCCCAGACCTGCGTGTGCGGTGCGTTCCTGATATGTTGCGCGATTGCAGTACTTAACCCATCCCATCCACAATCGAATAACAATGCCAGACCCGCCCCCAAGCTTGCAATGACTTCCATCGTTATGTTTGAGACCGCGCCAATCGTAAGCATTGTATTCCCTCTTTAATGCCGTACTTCCTCCCTCCCCACCGCAGGAAAAAGTCTACTACGAAAAGGAACAGCAAACCGTCGACAGCTCCTTTCAAACAGATGACTTCGACGAAGATGACCTGCCTACTGTCGAGAAAACTCAAGAGGAATTTGCCGCCATCGAAGCAGCCCTAAACGCCCCACCTCCTGCCGAGAAGCTGCCTGATGCTATTGTGGCTCCACGTAATATGGACGACTTCGAACGCGAAATGATTACTCAGTCTTGGCAATTCCAGGACTTTTTCGACAAGTCCTCGAAACTTGTTGAGAGGGCTTTGGTCTCGAAATTTGATACTCTTGCTGACTATACCATTGGCGACGAGGATCGTTCCAAGTTTGTATAATTTGAGCGAGTGCAGCGAGAGAAAGGGTTGAAGAACGAAAGTAGTTTTAAAAATATATAACAATCAATCGTATAGAGACGTGGATACTGGCCATGGCGTAAATGCAGTATGCACATTTTTTGACGATCGATGGACAAAGAGTCGTTCAATCACGGACGTTTCATGGTCTCCTAGAGTAAGTGGCGACAAGTTGTCAACTTCCCTTGCACGAATAAAATGTGTAAAAATAAATATGTTAATGACGTGTATTTCACAGCATCCGGAACTTGTTTTGGCCGCCTATAACAAAAATATGTCTTCAATAAATGACCCCGATGGTGTTGTGCTTGTGTGGAATACTATAGTTCCGGATCGTCCTGAATTCATGTTTCATGCCCAAGTACAGTTCGTTTTTTAAATATAAGACTGATTTACTTGTTTATATTATTCAGTCGGACATAACCACTGCTTGCTTTAGTGAATTTCATCCAAATCTTGTTATTGGTGGGACCTATAGCGGCCAAATTTTGATCTGGGATAACCGTCAAAAATCCAGCGCTGTTTTAAAAACCCCTCTCAGCGCTGCTGGACACACTCACCCTGTTTTTTCAATGAGTGTAGTCGG
This sequence comes from Physocladia obscura, assembly GCA_027596945.1. Lineage (NCBI taxonomy): Eukaryota > Fungi > Chytridiomycota > Chytridiomycetes > Chytridiales > Chytriomycetaceae > Physocladia > Physocladia obscura. The sequence goes on from JADGJH010000034.1 coordinate 15,855, forward strand.
AACTCAAAATGCTCATAGTTTGGTTACTTGTAGTACTGACGGCATTATGTGCTCATGGGCATTAGATATGTTGGCATCTCCGCAGGTGCGATATTATAAACAATTTTATTTAGTTTATTTATTTGTATTTTAATACACAGGAAATATTGGAACTGGCGCACCATCCCATGGATTCCAACAATTTGCGCCCGACGAACGAAATTGCCGTTACTACTTTCGGCTTTCCTGCAAATGAAACGACTACTTTCTGGGTTGGATCTGAAGAAGGAAGCATATATCAAGCAAACAGATATGACCGGGCCGGAGGGTAAACAAAGATAGCGAGCAACGAAAAAAGAAAAAGGAAAGAAAACACTGGGTCTGATACATAACAAACATAATATAAACAGAAAAGCAGGCATAAACAGTCTGGATACATATATTGGCCACGATGGCATGATCACAAGCATCCACTTCCACCCTCTAAACGGTTCTGTAGACTTTTCAGATCTCTTCCTAACATCTTCTGTCGACTGGACAGTCAAGCTCTGGAAAGGTAAGAACCCCACGAAGGCTGCAACAGTCGCAACAACCCCGTCGAAAATCGCGCCGTTGTATTCGTTTGAGCAATGCGATGATTACGTGTACGATGCGAAATGGTCGCCGGTGCATCCGGCCGTGTTCGGATGTGTCGATGGAACAGGGCAGTTCCAGCTTTATGACTTGAATAGTGAAGTTGAGGTTGCGAGTGCGAGTGTTGCTGTTAGCAATAAGGCGATTAATAAATTGGCGTGGGATAAGACTGGCGCGAAGGTTGCGTTGGGTGCCTCAGATGGGCGGTTACATGTTTATGACGTTGGAGAGGTTTGTCTTTTTTATATTAGGTTTTTAAAAATTTTTTGAAAATTTTTGAAAATAGATTGGACAGCCAAAACAAGACGAATGGATTCACTTCCAAAGAACTGTGGTTGAACTTACTTCTCCTCATTGAGTTTTTTTTTTTTTGTTCTCGCAGTCTCAGAGATATTATCATTTTTTTTGCTGTCAGAAACGCTGTTAATTACTCATGAACAAGTATTAGTTATTCCACCAGCATTACATATGTGAATGGTGGCAAGTTTGGGAAGTGGTAGAAATTTAATTTTCAAAAAATTTATGCTAGATATGAAACAAGAAAAAAAAGAGTATATTGCGAATTAGGAGTATCAAGTGAACCGCGACTTTCGCAGACGAGCGTGCACAATCGCCATGTGCGCACGCGACGTGCAAATTGAATTGCGAAAAGGTGTCGTATTGTATTTTGATTCCTATCCTCGTCGATTGAATGGGATCAGGATTTTGGATGCATTTCTTTCGTTTTTCTTAGTCTGCTTCAATTTTTGTGGACAAATTTTTTTTTGTTCAATTTTTCGTTTGGTCAAAATGTTTGTTAAAAAATCGTTCAACAAAACTCTACAACGCGTTTTGATTGTCTTAATATTAACATCAGCGACTTTATTTATTTTATGGGCTCATTCACGTTCGTCTCATACCCGAGTCAAATAATTTTATTTATTTATTTGATTTAGCCGCCAAAGAATCAAATCAAAATCAACGGCAAAACTCACCGCGTATTATCCACTACAACTCACACGAAGGATGCAATAATAATTTCGCATACGTCATGAAAAGTATCAATTTATCATTCACAGCATTCAATCCGTCGGTTCTCGGAAATCAAGGAATGAGTCAGAAACGTGCCGATCAGATTATCAGACACGGGCTAGTTCGGCAACTTTGCGACAGCGCTGATGTAATTGTAGTTTCGGATACAATTCCTGGTTTGTCTGCGGATTCCCAGTTTTTTATATAAAAAAATATCAGATGCACGACCGATTCTCCAATCCCTCGTTTCCTCAGACCCTGAAACGCGCTGCACATCAAAAATCGTGCTCGAAATGACAAACAGATTCGACTGGTACATCCGCGACGCGCGCGAATATTATCGATTGATGTGGGAAATCTCGCGGATGCCGGAGAAAGTGTATTTTGTTGCAAATAATCCACTCGAGTCGCGGCATCTTACTGATCAGACTATGGCGACGCCACGTGTTCGCTTGTTGAGACCTGTTGGTGAGTCTGCGGTTCCCGCACAGGTGTGTCTTAATTTTATTTGGAAAGTTAACGGGCGTCTTGTTTGGATGTTTTTTTTCATTTATAAATTTTTTGCGATTATATTTTTATAGGACGTTTCGTGGCACAATCGATCATTGGCAATCGTAAGACTTGATAAAGAAGAAGGAATATATAAATTAATGCAAGAAATGGGAATTAACGTTGTTCGCATCAATGGTGGTTTTCGCGGGAGATACGGCGGCCCAAAAACATTGGCGAAATATCGCGCGTTTATTGAGTTTCCATATCAAGTATCGACAATGGTGAAAAATAGCTTGTCTTTTTGATTTTCTGTTTTTTTTTTAATTTTTTAATTTTTTAAAAAATTTTTTTGACCCAACTTTTGTTTAGAAATTGTATGAAAATATTGCGGCAGGCGTTGTTACTCTTGTTCCGTCGCCTAGACTATTTAAGGAACTTGTTGACGTGAGTATAATGCTTTCTCTCTTTGCATCTTTCCTCCACTTATTCTTTCATAAAAATAAAGAAAAATTTGATTTATTTTGGTGCATGGGAAAATATTCTTGAACCATTTGATCAGTTACACCTTGCCGGCGGAAAAGAATGGTACAAGTGGATGGTCAGTTTTTCTTTCTTCTTTCTTCTTGTGTTTTTTTTTTTTGTTTTAAACTTCTTTCTGCATTTCCGATCCTATCAGGACTATTACAGTGACGAAATATCTCCTTTCCTCTACTACTTTGATAACCTTTTGGAACTGAAACGTGTCCTAGAATCACCATCGGAACTCGACACTAAAGAAATTCGAACAAAGGGGCCACAGCAATACTTCTCGATAGCGCAACACAGTATACAAGGATGGGCAGAGCTGTTTGATGAAATGGGATTCAGAAATAATCGAGGCGTTGTTGGCGGTATGGAGACGCCTCGTGTAAAAATTTATCGCGAAGAGTTACAAATTCCGTTCAAACAGCCAGAAACAGTGGCTGAATGGGATAATTTGTATGAAGAATTAGAAGATTGGAAAAAAAGGCGGTATAGAATATTTCAAGCAGAAAGGGAGGGTGATCGAAAGGGAGGTGATAACACTGAATCAATCTGAAATATATAAAAAATAAAAAAATAAAAAATCCTCACGTCATGCACTCATGGCAAACCGTCACAATTATGAGAAAATTTTCAAAAAATTTCTGTGGGACGAAAAAGTTGGAATGAATCGCTTACCAGCCTTCAAAAATTACGACGGTATATCAAAACGAAATAATTGACAATTAAGGTAGCATATTTTTCGTACATATTCCTCCAGGACTTTTGATCGACTGCTTCGAACAGTAACTCAACTCGCACCCTCCAGATCCACAGTTCTTTCCACAGTGTTGCATATAATAAAATATGATAAATTTATGAGTAAAATATTTATTATGGGTCCGCATACACCGTGTGGTTTTCTAAATAGCATTGTGTTGTTTGCAAATCAAACATGCTTGTTGGAAGTCATGTGGCAGTATCGCAGTAATCATCGTCTTGCGGCGATTGTTGTTGCTGCACTGACGTGTGTTCTTAATATCCACGGTTTTGGGTATCTGTTACCATGAAATTTTAAGTTTTAGAGGCAATAACCGTTGTGGAATCAGACAGGCAGCTTGGTATAATTATGTAAGAAACAGTGATGAAGTTACAATACAAATATTTCACTAATATAGAGGCTTTTGACGAAATTAATGACACAATTAGTGATGATTATCAAATCGATTCATTTGGTTTATTAACTGAATCAAAGTTTGACCGCGAATTACATATTCGACTTGCAATTTGGTGGGGGCATTTCTCAGTGCTTTAATATTGGATGCTGGGACTCCTTCGAATTCTTTTTTCTTCGCTATTTATTACTGTAAAGCAGCAATGCCAAGCATTGAGATATGCAAATTTAATTTCATCATACATATAAAAATCTCAAAGTTTTCTCTTTCTTGAGTTTGTTTCTTCAGGATTAATATTGACAGGTACATCCAATTCCATATTGCTCGCAAATAGAGGCACTTCGATGTCTTCGTGTGCAATCCTTCCAAATGAAAATCCAACATCTGGCGTCGCTGAAATGCCCCATCCTTGGGTAATCTCATGGGAATGCAGATAACCAAAAGAAATTACAGAATTCATGCCGATTCCGAGTTCGGATTCAATCGAAACTGCCACTTCTCTACTTGAGATTTCTTCTTTTTCAAGAACCACTGTAATTTTCTTTGTTTCAACGTGTTTTGAAACAGCTTCCAGAATTTTTTCACGCAAAGGTGAAATAAATACAGGGCGCTCGGGAATTTCAAGACCCTGGCGGTGCTCTATTGATTCCATGAGCGCCCAAGCCCCATCCACCCAAACAAAATCTCTCAGAGAATTTTCTGCGATCGTTTTTGCATAATCTGACAATGGCAGTCGAGTATCAGAATAATAATTTTGATATTTCTCAACGTATGACGAAATTTGAAACGCCATTACTGTAATATCGTCTGTGCTTCCTTTTAGTATGGCCAAATCACACAATGCTTCAATAGCAATTCGCAAGTCTGTGATACCCTCTGAATTAAGTGTGTATAATGAATCTGCTGATTTCTTTCTGGAATGGCTATCATCATCAATGCAATTTTTTTCGACTGATAAAAGCGCAACAAGCTGATCAAGATGCAATTTCGCGTTTTTATCGTGGACATCTTCAGTTGCGCGGGGAATCAGATCTTGCATACACGCTTTGAGAGTTTTACGAGAACTGCTTTGATTTCCGGAAACGACTGCCGACATTGCTCGAATAGTTTTTGGCAAATTTGTGAATGCTTGCCCAATAAAGTTTGATTTTACAAGATCCTTTCTGTGATTTAAAAATTGTAGTGACTTAAATACAAAATTTCCACTCACATTCCATCTGAAGTAATTACAACCAAAAGTCTACCGGCATTCAAAATTTCAAAAAGTTCCGGCAAATTAAAGCAATAAACATTAGTGCGAATCAGTAAATTTTCTTTGTGGCTCATATTTCCGATTGAACACGTCATTCCCAGGCGATATTTACTCTTTGTACTGTGAATATATCCCCCTGATGGACCTCCGCCACCGGCTTTCACAGCACGTTCTCGTAAATGCGTATATTCTTCTGTAATGTATTTTTGAAGAGTTCCCTCCTGAATAAACAAAGAGTCAGGAAAAGAGCACGCATGTGAATTGTTGTCATTTTCGGCAAAATTTTTTTTTGGAATGCGTCGATTATTTTCAGAAATATCGTTAGCGCCGGAGTTTTCTTGAAATGTGGTGTGTCTTTGAAGTTTCCAAATTTTAAGTGGGAGTGCAGACGGAAGATCCCGGTCAAATAATAGAATCTGTGAATCTCCAATATTGCAAGCAAATAAATATGTACGAAACAGTATGACTAATGAGAGTGTCGAGCCATTTTCTTTACAAAGATGTGTATCCAAGGCTATTTTTGAAAAGGTTTGTTTTGAGCAACATAAAACGGTTTCGCACATAACAAACCAATCATTTTAGAATCCAGGATTTCATTCAATGTTTCCAGCTTTTTTTGAATAATTTCGTTTATAATTAAGTTTGCATTATCGGACGACTCCCTAAGTGCTTCATTGAATAGTTTGGAAACAGTTGTTGGAATAAGCGGAAGCAATAGATTCTGGAAACGCTCAGCTCCAGATCTAGCAAATTTGGGTGATTCTTTGCTGGCGCTGGATTCACCCGAGAACGTAACTCCATGCTGTGTATTGATGATTGAATATGGAAATACAAATCTAGAATAAATAACGCACCCCGTCGCAAACACACGCAACAAATATCCATTCTCCTCCAGCTAATTGAATAGTTTGTGAGCTTGCTGCATCTTCTTGAACGTTTCGGGTTACATGATGATGCTTTCGACCTGGGACTTGAGCAAACATTTTCAAGATTGTCAAAATCTGAACAAAAAACAATTCACTGAATGTCGCTTCCAACACCAACAACCGACACGCAGCTATCGCGTCAACGAAGTTCAAACTTGCTGGCTCCGAAATCTTCCCTCAGCAAAAGTCCATCGAAAGCAAACGTGTCGTCTCGTTCGCAAAGTGTCACTATAGTAGGCGCAAATGAAGATAGTCAAGCAATTGAAAAGCCGCCAATTGGAGAAGCCCTCATGCCAGGCAATTCTTTACTTGAAATTCCTGCTGAAGGAATAATTCCGCTGTTTTTGACTTCAATGACACAAGACATCTTCAAAATTAAATCTGGCGAGGATGTGACTGCTGAAAAGCCAATAAAAATAATTCCGAAAGTTGACCTTCTTGCCGACATCATGGCGCGACGAGCTATTTCAGATTTTCAGCCGGCACTTGCAAAAATACAGGTGCTGTTTAATTTTTTCCTTTCACTTAAAATACCTAAATTTTTTGTTATCAGGAGTATCCTGGGGAAGAATTGATGGTTTATTTTGATGTGGAATATAAATATGGGCAAAATTTTTTCTTAGTTATCAACCCGGATGTTGTTGATTTGATACTAAAAGTGAGAATTTTTACGTTATCATTTAAATTAATTCGAATATAGCCTCCAGTTATCGATCCAACCTCAGAAGATACCACAGGGATCTATGCGAAAGGCAAAAAACCCGTTTCAAAGCCTTGGGAATGTTTAGGAAGTGATAAAGATATCGAAATTGAACAAGTGACCAACACTCGTGATCGTGTCGGTGAACAAATATGTTCAAAACCTGGAACTAATTTCAATTTCATATAGATTCACGTCAAAATTTCCCGTCCGCGAAAAGAATTTGGCAAGACATACGATTTTTCGGACAGAGAAGGATCTGACACAGCAATGGAATGCAAATCTTTCAAGGACCCTGTATATGAGTTAAATCGAATGGAACTTGGATTTGGCATTCAGGTGTTACACTTGTATTTTTCGTTCGTTCGTCTTATTCTTACATTTTCGATACGAAGAGCATACCAGAAGTCGAATCAATAGCATGCCAAACAAATTGGTTTCGTCCTACAAACTTCTCTGTTCAATATGAACCTATAACTTTGAATGAACAAGACCAAAAATACCTTCTTGAAACAGATAACGTCATTGACTTTGTGAAGTCTGTTGCAGACAGGTAGAATGCGGCTTAATAAATAAATTTTCCACCCACTTACTTCAAAAATACTAGTTTTGACAAAGTGCTTCAGCAAAATTCAATTTTGAATATATTTTTAGACGACTTCAAGGAACTTGGAGAGGAAGATATTGCATTTGAAAAAGGAACTCATTCTGTTTTACAGGTTTAAACTTTATTTTTTCTTTTTATATGTATACTTACAATCAATTCAGGAATATCAAAGCTTCACGGATCTTCAACACAGCAAAGATAAATCAATATCATGCTGTGATTGGCATCCAATTCAAAAAGGGGTTGTTGCCGTTTCATGCATCCAGCGTTGCACTTTTGATGAACGCGTTGAGCATGGATTCATTGTCCGAAGCAAACAAAGCTTGATTTTAATATGGTCTTTCCATGATCCAATCCATCCGCAGCTAATATTAGAAGCTCCAGAGGACATAAATTGTTTTCAATTTAACCCCAGTGATCCGAATTTTATTGCAGGGGGGTGTGTAAATGGGCAAGTCATTTTGTGGGAAATTACCGAGTACGAAGATAAACTGAAAACCAATCGAAAAAGAAATGAGGATGCAATTTCTGTTGGAACAGGGGCAGGTGGAAATTTTGAAGACGACAGTTCAGGAAATAGTAGCGGGGGTAACACAGGCCCAACAGTTCCCATTGTAAAATTCATAATTGCATCAAGTATTGAATCAAGCCACCGCAACTCTATCTCGGACTTGCAATGGTTGCCAAGCAATATGTTGGTGAGATATTAAATTTTTCACAAACGTGAATTAAAACTCAACAGCTGTCTCACAATGGAGATGTATCAGAAAATTTGGACACAGGAAACAGGCAGCTTGTGACATGTTCCCTTGATGGACAAGTATGCATGTGGGACACACGCTCAAAAAAGGATTTAAAAGCGTTAGATTTGACCTGGAAACCATTTATAAGAGTTCCATTGAGTGCTATTGACAACACGTTTGATTATGGGTTGACCAAAGTTTCTTTGAAATCTTTGTCGGATATGGCGAATACCGGTGAGAAACTCCAATTTTTTTGTTTGGATTGAATTGATACATACTATTTTTTTTCAGTGAAACCAAAAACCTCTGAAAAATCGGAAGAAAAGAAAGAGACAAAAAAAGATTCTAATGCAATTACAATTTCAAAATTTTATACGGCCACAGAGGTTCTACAATTTTTCTGTTGCACCCCAAAAAAGGTTAAATGTTAACTATCAGGAAGGAGATTTAATATTTTCGGATTGGGTTGCTGAGAAATCAAGTGAAGAAAAAGGTTTGTTTTTGAGTCTCACAAATCGGGATTGATCTTTTTGCGTAGCTTCTCGTGTTGAACATGTATTCAGCTTACATTTTGGATCAATGTCTGATATTCAGCGCTCACCATTTTTTCCTGACATTATTCTGAGTTCGGGTGGCTGGTCGTTCCACATTTGGAAAGAAAAAGTCAATACTGGTCCTCTGTTCTCGTCGCCGACAAGTGCTGGTTATATTATTTCTGGAAGATGGTCACCAACACGCCCTAGTGTTGCTTTCATCTCAAAAAGTGATGGGACTATTGATGTATGGGACTTTTTAGACAGCACTTATCAACCAGCAACATGTCAAAATGTCGCCAGTGTGGGAATTAGCTATATGACTGTCAAACAATATCCTGGAAAGGGTGGATTGCAGTTTGTTTCAGCAGCGGATGATGCAGGCACTTTGCATATTCTGGAAGTACCTAAAAATCTAACTAAACCGATAAAAAATGAGGTTTGTTTTTCCAATCATCCGCGGCCAAACCAAGTACTGATTATTCTCAGAAACAACTCACGCGAGCATTTTTCGATCGGGAAGTAAAAAGACTGACCTATGCTTATGAGCGGAAGCAAATTAGAGCGCGCGAGAAAGGTCCTTGGGAGCAAACAAAAGTCGAAGCTGCACAGGTTTGATTTTTTGGAATATTACCAAAGTAAACCAAAATAATTTAGGCACTTAAAGCACAAGCTGCAGCTGCAGCTGCGGCATCGGCTGCAGCTTCTTTAGCAATTGCAGCAACAGCAACAAAAAAACTTGAAGAAACCGACGGAGCAGCTCCTGCAGCTGAAATAGCAAATAATTCATCTGCGGTCCCAGCATCTGCTGGAAATGGGGTGATTTTGTCGCCACCAGATGACTTTGCTGATAAATTGGAGCAAGAATATTTGAAATTTGAGAAGAAGTTAGTTGTAACTGATCCCAATTTTTTAACATTATTTCTCAACTAAATAATTTTTCAGTTTCCTGCAAGCGGAAGGACTTCTAGCGAGTGATGAATAATTTTTAATTTTTTTCTCTTCTTTATTCATAAAATAAAGGGCTGCAACAAAATTTAAGAAGGGTAATGATATGCAGCGGGCTTTAAGGAGCTTATTTCCAAAATTTTCCTGGAGAAAAATGAGGTCAACAGTTGAGGCGTCTTGTGGAAAATCGTTATATTTACATGATGAAATTTTTATTCATAAATTGAGTCATGGCGGTAATGGCTACGCTTGCAAGACCTGCGACTGGCACTTCTCTCGAAGCTGATAACTATAATGCCAATTCTTTTTGCCCTCGTACATCAACAATGCTTCAAGCTCAATTTAATCTCCGTGTACCAAATGACGTTGCCAATATGATAAAATTTGTCTTCGAAGAAATTTTTTTACAGTTAATCTGTTGTGAAGCCAGTATTTGGTGTTCTGAACATTCAATTTACTTACACAGAAATAGATTTCTCCTTTCCGCTCAGTCATCAATAAGAATGAAATGTTTTATGGCAGAACTTCGCTGCCGCTGACAAAAAAAAAAAAAAAAAAAAGGAAATTTCCCATTCTTATCTTATCAATGTTGTTTTCTTCAAATTTTTCTCTTCCTCCAATTTCATATTCGTTACAACACTCAACACGCTTGTGCTAGGAATACAGCCATTTTCACACACAACCAAAGATATGAAATGAGCCGGTGTAATATCATAGTGAAGATTGAGCAACTTTAAATCAGGTATATCACGCCATTCTTTTAAAATAGGTTGTTTACTTTGGCTATTGTTTTCTTGGTTTGGTGGCGTCAAGACTGACGGAAGTACGTTTGCCGGAGATTGGGTTTTGATATTTACTAGCTCATCAGGATCACCTGCAATATATACATTAAATAATTCAACTGGTAAACTATATAAAAATGAAAGTTAACTAAAAGCAAATATACAAACCAATTTCATTCCAAACAAACGAGTCCAATTGAACAAGCTCACTAAACTTGATTAACTCACATAAAACCATCACAGGAATATGCGCATCATACGCCATCATAGCAACAATCGCTGTTCCAGTGCGCGACAGCAACGCTCCGTTCGATAAAAGAGCGCTGGCGCCGATAATAACTTTCGTCACATTCGACATAACGGCGCCAAGACTCGTAACAAGCACATACGTGCAGTTGACTCCAAGAGCGACAAGTCGTCTGAGTAAGACCTTTCCTTCCAGTTTTGGACGTGCGTCGCTGATGATGACTCGGAAATCGATCTTTCGTTCCGCAGCTTCAATTAACAATCGTTCAACGACGGCAGATCTATTCAAAATTTACATTAATATTTTAAACGTATTGAATTACAAAATCGAAATATAGACACCTGCCAAATGTCAGAATTACATCGCCGTGTTTCACCTTTTCCAAAGCTTTCTCAACAATAGATTCATGAGCAGACACAATTCTTTCTTTAATAAAAGTATCGATCGAGTGAAGCAAGTGAACTTTTGTCTGGTATGAATTTTAAAAAAAAAAAAAAAAAAAGAAGGAAAACTTACATCCTCATCAGAAATTTCAATCGACATATTCGAAATCTCTGATTTTAACTGCCTGATTGCAAACTTCATGGTTTGCGCTAGACCTCTCGTTGTGGTGAGATGATCAATTTGTTTGCTCAAATAGGAATTCAAATTCCTTTGAATGGCGGTTCCAGGCGGAGTCACATAGTCGGCAATCACCTTGAATGCATTTAAATTTACATTTATAATATCATAATGATTCCCATGAAGTAGAAAACAAAAAACAAAAAAAAAAACAAAAATAAAGTTACCCGCTTGAATGCAGCCAACATTGCAACACATCTCGCAATTCCTCCAGAAATAATAAACTCAGAAAACTGCACACCAAGAGCAATAACCGCAGGATGAACCATGTTATTGTTGCGTTGCTGTTGCCCATCCATAAGCTGAATGGTCCGCGCCGCACCCATTCCGCTCTTTTCAAACTGCGTCAGATGCGCGAGAAGCGCGACGGGTTTCTGAGCCAAAGTTCGGCCCTTCACAACAGCACGCTTTTGGTGCCTCACGTCATCGAACCGAATCTGTGACGCGGCACGCATGTTTGCTGCTTGTGAAGACATTGTTGTGAGTAACGGTGGTGGCGTCATTGTGTTGTTGGTTGAGAGTTGCGCTGAGAGGAGAGAATTCGAAGAGGCACCAAGGCTGTTCAGAGAGGCGGTAGTGGTGCTGTTAGAATTGGTGGAATTCGGTTGGGTGGCGACTGCGCTGGTCGAGCTTGATTGTTTCGGTTGTTTCTGAGATTGCTGCTGCTGCTGCTGCTGCTGCTCTTGGGGTTGCTGTTTAGTTCCTCCCTTTTGCTGCTGCTTTGCAAGCTTTTTCGCCAGCTTTTCGGCTTCTCCCTTTTCCTGATAAAAAAATTAATAGAATGGGTCAGAATCAGATTTGAGTGAATCATTTGAACGAGAAAATTGCGAAAGAGATCGAGAAATAAGATATTTGCAATTATTTGGAGATCGATTCGAAAATAAAAAGGGCAATCGAATTTCTTTTTTGTGGCGTCGGCGGCGCTACTACTGGCAAGTGAGTATTTTGTGGAGTTTCAGAATTTTTGATGATTCGACAGAATTCGCAACGCAAACTCAGAATGACAACAGCCAGGAACGACTTTTTCAACCACGAAATGAAGATCGCATATAAATAAAATCGCTGACACGAAAGTATAGAATAACATTGAGACAGAAGAAAAAAAAACCTTGAATATACGCTGCTCTTCAGGGGTCATATCCTTGAACTTTTTCTCAGGGATAGTAGCAACAACAGTTGCAGAAGCGACGGCAATGACAGGTGCAGTCGCTGGTGAAAACAATGATGCTTCCAGTGAACGGGGCTCCTTGGGCTGCTTTTGTCGTTTTGGGGAGGAGTTTGAGTTACTGTTGATTGGCGATATGGCGGTTGAGCTGGCGACGGAACCAACAGGGGAGGTTTCTGGAGGAGCTATTTGCGAGTTTTGCGCGTTTGGAATCAAGCGTGGAGGTTCGACTGGCACTGCGTCGCTGTTTCCATTGCCCTTTTTTTTGTTGCCTTTTGTCTTTGCACCACTCATTTCTTGACGTTTTTGGTTTGTATGAAAATGGCTGAAAAGAAAGCCAAAGTTGCCCGATACGAGGCTTTTCTAGGCGATAAACTGCAACCGGATCTGCAAAAAGTGCTTACAGAAAGAGATGCCGTTTATGCCGACATTGCAGAATTGTGTGTTTCGTTGTATTCTGTTTCCATGTTGTTTATTACTCATTAACTTTTTTCTCTGATGGATCAGTTTGAAGCTCAAGAACCAGATTTCCGTCATGCAAAAAGAATCGCGTGCGTCGTTCAAAACACTGGTAGACGTGGGTTGCGATTTCTTCATGCAAGCAAAAGTGTGAGTTTGGGTATGAGACAGGTTCAACTCAATTCAACTCAAGACAAAAAACAAAAAACAAAATGCTGTGCACTATGGTGGGGCCAAGCCAGGCAAAATACGCACCGTATTTTTATTCTTGTTGGGTTGGATTGCCATGTTGAGTTCACGTTTGAAGAGGCTTTGCTGTTCATTGACAAAAAAGAAACACTTTTGACAAAGTTTGTTGTCTGATTTCGATTTGAATTCTGATGCTTATCCATAGAATTAGGAAAGCGGAAACATTTACTGAACGCGCATTAGAGCTGAAATCGCAAATTAAACTTGTTTTAGCTGCCATTCAAGAAATTCTCGAATTGTGATTATCAGATATTGTGGTCAGACAAGTTGATCTTTAAGCGTGATGCATCAATGCTATAAATAATAATAAATATACTAAAAATAAGGTCCATCATATTTTTACAGGGTTCTGATTTATTAAACTAGTTTAACAAGGCAAGGAGACTTGTGATCAAAGTTTCTGTGTTGTAATTCCCCTATTTTCCGTAATATGATTATTAAATCTCATATAGTGCATTCAGTTTGTATATCAAAATATAACTCCATTATATTTAACATAATTCCATATTAATGTTCAAAAAAGTTATGACTCACATTCCAGAATCATTTGAACCGGAAGCTATAAGTTTGATGGTGAATGCTGTATTTAAGCCATCAAAACAATCAAACAAAATAGGTTTCATTTGATTCTGTTTTTTGGGTGGAGGTACGAGATCGATGAGTGAATCAGGTGGTGTGTGTGTGAATATGTTTTTCAGAACCTTTTTAATTATAATAAAGGAAAATAACACAAAACCTGTATGGAGGTACGAGATCAGTAAGTGAATCAGGTGGTGTGTGTGAACATGTTTTTCAGAACAAGCAAAAACAAAGACCCTGATCACCTCACCAAATCACTCCTCCACACAACTTTTTTCCTGCCACCTTTCTCCTAGTCAATTCTGACAGTACTCTTTGAGTTTGCACATTTTTTGGTTTTAAATGCATGCTTGTGCTTGTTGTTCGATTTTGAATTATTTTTCATTCCATGCACAGAATTAACAGACATCAGAATAATAATGATTCTACTGCGTCTTAAACCAGTCAGAAATTGTATTCCCAATTCTCGGAAGTGTTTCAAAAAAAAAACAAGTGCAACAAAAAACAATGACACGTAAGACCGATATATAGAAGCCTCTATAATGCGGTGGGCGCAATCTCTTTCGGTACACTCGTCGCTAGAAAAATTGAACTTGAAAATAAAGAAATTTTGTGAATGAATAATAACAATTAAGAAACAATTCAACCTTTGCTGCGATTGCGATCGAATTTCAAGCTGTTTTGTCAAGCTATAGTTTAAAGCGAAAAGCTCCCGAAGCTTTACTTTCAACTCCTTTGAAGTTTGCTTATAAAATTCCACGTTTTCGTCTTCCTGCTCACAGTTACTGCTACTGCCACCGTTGCTACTGTTTGCCCTTGAGACAATTTGTTTGGTTTGAGAAGCATTATCTGCGACCTCAATGAAACGATCTGAGATTAAAGATTTTTTTGGTTGCTTTTGTCGCAAAAGTCGAGTTTAAAAAGTGTATCTTCGACAAAATAATGCTAATAATTTTTTTACCATAGAAATTTCAACGATTTTTTTTTCGAAAGAATTTTTTGAATTTTGAATCTGCTCCTTGAGAGTTTCGGACTCATGCCGAGATTTTTGTAGTTCCAATTCATATCTTTCTTCGAGCTTTTTCATTTCTGCAAGCTCTCGTAGACATCCAATAACTATTGACCGGGACTCAATAAGGCTCGAGCTTTGCTGTTTTTGTTTTTTTTGGTTGTATGGTGGTTACTTATTTTTAGATTTTTTTTCCACGCTTTTCAATATACCAAATGCTTGATGACTTGAAGTGATTCTTCGTCGCTCGCAAACTCGAGAAACAACGCCGAAAAGTCTATTTCGTCAGTATCTGCTGTTGTGGGTCTCGTTCTAGTGTTTTTATCGACCAGCAGACTATTTTCTTCCAAAGAGTCTAGTCGTTTTTTTGTTTTTTTTAAATTTATTTATTTACGAGTAATTTATCAGTCGAAGTTGGGGAAAATAATGAGTGAAATAGAGCATACTTTCAACTAATTTTCTTTGTTGACGCAACTCCATCAATTCACGTCCAAGAACTTTTCGTTGATGTTTTAAATCGGAAAGATTTTTTTGGTTCGCCTGTTTTTACCATTTATTGTTTGGCTGTTATTTTAAAATAATTTATATTACATTATTCAAATCTAACGATTCCTCTTGCATTATTTGAAAAGAGACTTCATCAATTTTTTCTTTTAGCTGTCGAATTTTGATGGAAACTGAGTGGTGGTGACGGAATCTCTCAATCTACTTCCATCACAGCGCCCCATTGAAAATAACAGTTATTAATTAGTCCAATCACTTTTTTTTTTTTTTTTTTTTTAAAAACAATTAAGATAAAAGAGGTTGAAAACCAGGTTTAAAATTTAACCCCGAAAATTTTTTTGCGCCAAAT
>JADGJH010000035.1:0-39311 GCA_027596945.1 Physocladia obscura
CTCTTTATGCTTTGTTACATGTATGATTAACCAAATACAAATCAAAATAAATTGTGTTCGAACAATAAAGAACATGACTATTTTTTCCTAGTAAATTATTTTTCAGCTTTGTATTTCATAATACAGCTGTTTCTCTTAATAAAATTAGTGTTTGTAACTGGTGAAGTCAGCAGTACGAATTCTCCTGTTTCAGTTTGAGCGTATGAAAAAAAAAAAATTCTCAGATGATGCTTTATTCAATGAAGTAAATCCAACCGAAAATAAAAACTCAATCCAACTCCACCGAACCCAATTTCCAATCTTTGCTCACACACCTTCGCTTGTATGTCCGCATACTGTTTAAAGACAGATAGAAAATTAGTTAACCATTGAACCAAAGTAGGAGAGTAGAAATAAAAGTTTGAAGCTGATATTTAAGGTCTAAGAAATACTTTCTTTTATTTAAAATGCACTGAAAAAAAGGAAGAAAGATGAGAGTTAAATACTTGTTTCAATAGAAACAAAATAAAAAATAAAATAAACGATAAATAAGAAAAAAAAGTGATTGAAAAGCAGTTTGCATGAAAATTGTGGGCTTGAGAAAATTCTCGAAGAAAATTAGATTAGAAATCAAATTTACATCAATTCCATTTGTGAAAATAAACCGGAATCTACACTAATGTTCAGCTTGAATATCATACTTTTACGGAGTAATACATGGTGGTAACAGTATTGCAACAAATTGGAAAAAATTGGAAAAATATGTTTTATACCTGAGAAGCACAAAATGGGAAAAGAAAATGGAAATACTGTCAAATGCAAAAAGTAAAAATAAAGTTTTAGAATTTCCTTCCAATCTCATTTTCTCTTTCAACTTTTGCTTGATTGTTATTATTTCAAATCTTCCGTCAAATTTCATGTGCTTTTCTAATCGTGTCTTAATATTATGTTATTCAATATTGAATTTTGCATGTATGTACGTATGTGTGCGTGCATATGTGTTTTTGTTGATTTTGGTATCACAACTGGGTACACCCAAAGACAACAAGTCTTGAACACAAAACTGGCAACCAAAGTACCATAGATTGTGAAGCTTTGATCAGACTCAAACGCAATTGCAAACATAATTTCTACTGCTTTGAACAGTGAAGATTATTTATTCTCTGAAACGTAGATATGAAATTGTGCTCCCTGTTGTATACTAGCGCAACCAACATTCACTCCTGTATATAGTTGCGACAAACTAATCATTCCGTACTACAGCTGTTGGATGAATACATTGAATTTTTTATTTTTTTTGAACAACTGAAGAATATTAAAACTCAACATTCTAAACACAAATGCTAGATTCCACCATGTTTTGATGGTGTAATCACGAAAAACAATTTAAAATTTTTTTGGTGATTTTAATTAAATCATTCAGAAAGTGATTGCAGTAAACTCAATGTCAGCCGACGCTACGCAATACAACCTGAATCTTGACAGGATTCTTCTTTTTGGCGACTCAATAACTCAGGTTATCCACACTAGCATTGATGAATGATAGCCTATACAGGTGATCACTGATATTACCAACTAATGTCAGCTTTCCTTTGAGTCTGATAATTACGGCTGGGGTGCGACTCTTGCACATGCATATACTCGAAAATTAGACGTGATTAACCGTGGCCTTGGCGGTGCGAACCCAATTTCACTGGGTATTTAAGTATTTCAACTGATGAAAAATAATAGGATACAACACGGTTTGGTGTAATCATGTCCTCCCGTCCATCCTCCATGTATTTTTTCCGACCGATACCAACGCATCATCGAAAATCAAAATCATGACCATTTTCCTCGGCGCAAATGATTCTGCAATCCGAGACCTTAGTCCGCGCCAACATGTCTCAGTACCAGATTACAAAAAACACATACACGCAATTCTAGACATTGTCCGCGCCGTTTCGCCCGCCACAAAAATCATCCTCATCACCCCACCACCATTAGACGAAGATACGTGGACAGCGATTAACTTGAAATACGACTCGATCCCAGGGCGAACTGCCGAACACACCCGACTATACCGTGACGCATGTATCGTAACCGGTCAAGAAGCTCGGCAATTCCATGGATGGGGTAACGATTTGGCGGTGATTGATACTTGGGAGCTGTTTCTTGGTCGCGAGCGAATGGAGAAAGTGTATGCTCCGGAGGATGTGCAGGATTTCTATGTCGATGGGTTACATTTTGGACAAAAAGGCAATCAAGCACTGGCGGAGGCGATTTTAAAGACAATCAAAAATACGTGGCCAGAGTTACACCCGGACTCTATGCAAGAAAAAATTGTTTCTTTTCATTTGATTGGTGCAAACGATAATTTGCCCAGCTTTTTGTTTCATCCGTAATAATAATAAAGATGAAAATTAGAAGAAAAAAAAAAAAATCAACATGGAAAATGTAAATCCTATTGCATTTTTCCACATATTTTATCGAGAGTAGAACTCATTAATTTTGGGGTAGATTAATTTATAGCGCTCTTGTCGCAAAGAAAGTGAAACGAAAATTATAATAATTGAACACACTTTAAGTCTTGCGGAATTTTTTGGGCTTGGTCGGTTTTCATTTGCCAAGTCTAAGTCAAAAAAATTTCCATAACAAAAACAAATGATTTCGTCAAACACAGCAGACAGCGACACCGACGAAACTTTTGAAGCTCTTCACGCTGATGCACTCAAATACAGGAAGGATGATGATGTTCATGTTACTGACGGTGAATACGGGATGAAAATGGGTTTTATTTCTGCCATTATATTAATAATCCCCCACATCTATCCAAAGTAATGATCTCGCTGCACGTTGCCACAATGGAACCGTCGGCGAAATGGCTCAAATCCGAGCTCGAGAAGCGTGGCGTCAGCGTCTGGATGTGCACGACGGCGCTTCAAGCCGGCGACAACTACCGCAATGAGATTGTTGAGGCTGTAAAGTCGTCGCGTGTTGTGCTCCCGATGATCAACAAGAACTGGAGCAAGTCTGGGGAATGCGAGGCCGAGTTCCAGCTGGCCATTCGAACAAACCTGATTTCGCATGATACCGGGGCGACGGCGCATACGATCACGGTTGATGGCGCAGATGGAAAGCCGTACCCAATTTCGGGCATTCGGAGACCCGCGTTTTTGCCGCTCAAGTTTCCGGACATTGAGTGGCGAGGTAAGCACGCGTTGGTTTTGAAGCACAGTTTAAAAGCAACAAAAAAGAAAACCCGGGCGTCGAGCAGCTGTCGTGCCTCACGAATTTTGTGGTGTGCAACGACGTCACTCTGCTCGAGGACGCAAGCGGCGCGACAAAGGCCGACATTCTCCAGCAAATCATCCACGGGCTGCGCAACCTCGGAATCAAAGTCAACCGGCTGCACGGCGACGCAGCGTTTATCCACATGGCCAAGCGAACAGTCAGCAACGTGCGCAATCCAGTGGAGCTGGCCAAGCAGGTTATTGCCGGTATCCAAGTCCAGCTGCAAAATACCCAAGACCTCTTCACGCTCGTCTCGTCGAAAGCAAGCAGCTCTTTTGCAGGCGCGAATCTACGCCCATTCGCGCTAACAGATCTGAAGAAGCGGTACCTTGGCTATTGTACCAATCTGCGTAACGGATGCGAGGTTCTGTGGTCGCTTGAATTCCACATTGATCCCGCCACCCTGCCCGCCGATGACGATCGTTTGATCATTCCTATCACGGGGAGCATGACAGCAAGTATCATGAAAGTCACGGATGAGGCCCACACGCAGGAGTCCAAAGCTAGTCTTGCAATTTTTTCGAACCACAAAGCCAAGAGCCATTCGGCCATTGCTCAATTGAAGGGCAGATTCAACCGTGAGAGAGGACTTGCGATTTTGGATGCTTTTCAAAAACAGGATGAATATGGAATCATTCGGATCTGCAAGTATCGGATTATTCTCGAACAGGATCCAAACAATTCGGCGGAAAATGGAAAATATGCCACTGGTTTGTTTCATCCGATTCCTGATGACAAAGATCATTATATTCACGATGACGATGAGTGGACTGCTGTTATCAGGTTGATTGCTACTGCTTGAAAATTTCAAATTTAGAGTTATTCTGTGGATAATTTTAAAATTCTTCCTTCTTTTTCTTGTTTCCTTTTTGTTCACCCATTTACCCAGTATTCTACACCATGTGTTGAATATATTATTTTTTATATTTGAATAAAAAGCAACCATAAAAACAGTGATTTTTTTGATGTTTACACCAAAAATTTGACGAAAACTTGAAAACATAAAAATTTGGGTTTTCATGAGAAGTCAATATGAATTTTTCTAAAATCCAAGCATATTGTGAGCGCAAGTTGAGGATTTTATTGGGCTGTTTTCAAATAGCTGCATTTTGCAAAATACACCCTATATGTCAAAATTTCAAAACTTTACAAGTGCGGCAATCATAGTATGCAAGATCTTTCAATTAACAGCCCCTTCCTTGTAATCCAAATAGAGCTTTGCTTTGAAAACACCAAAATAAACCTTAATAGAACTGAAAAGAAGGAAAAGAAAAAAGAAAAAGAGTTAACTACTCCAACTTTTTCAACTTCAGATTTAAATTCACAAGTTCCAAAATCCCAATTAAGACTCTGACTGCTAAATTGGCCAACAATGCTCCAAACTGTGTGTCGTAAATATCCAACTTGGAACCTTTTTTTGCAGTTGCAGCAATCATTTGTGTTTTCTTGGTTGTCATTTCATCATACAGTTTGAAGGCTGTTCCAAAGTTGTCTCGTAATTCAGCAAGCCAAGACAGCGAGAATTTTCAAAGACGAAATTCATACCTTGTCCTAAATCTGGCTTCAGTGAGTGTGCTGCGTCACTTAAGAACACTTTTGTGAAAATTCAAAAGCGCTGAAACTTCAAAAACACTTTCTTATGATTTTTACGATAATTTATAGAGGATACTAATTGGGCTCAAACGGTAATTCTACGACGTTTATTTCTTGTTTTTTTTTTTGTCTTTCCTTTTTCTGTTTTTAGCAGCAAAAATCAGCAATTCAACCGTATGGGTGGTATTTGGAAGAATAAAGTGTCTGTTTACATCAGTTTGAAAGCATTAAATATGAATATCTGTTTTGTGAGTGCTGAGGGATGCGCAAAAAAATTGAACAAGACGACAATGCAAAATTTTCAAAATATTCTTCAACTCTTTCAAAACAGATCTCCATTAAGCTTCCATCAAGTTTCCTACATTTCTATAGACAATCTTTCTTCTCACCGCAATCAGCTTTGCTTGTCTTCCAATATAATGTTTCCAAATTGGATATAAATACAAATACAATCATTATGTATTTTTCACCAGCAGATACAAATGAAATGTAGCTTGCAAATTTATTCTCACACTGTAAATTTTGTTTGGCCGTCCAATATCCAGTTACAAATACAATTTGTGTTCACAAGATTGAGAAATTTGTCAGATCCAACAGTATCTATCACTGAAAAAACACGATCCTGCACCTTGCGGAGCATTTAGATGAGTCTGGATTCTGATATTAGATGTGGACGAATGGAGAGGTTTTCATTTATTGATCAGTGATTATTTTTGAGTTTGTTGGACTCTTGGCCAAAAGTGAGCAAAAAGACAACACGCCTTCTGAATTCCAAACAAGATTTGGGGAGGATGAACAAAATAAAGCAGAAATGCTGTCGATTTCCTTTTATCCTCTGATTTTTTTTTCTGTTGGCTCAACAGTGCTTTTTTATATATTTTTTATATATATTGTTTTTCTTATTATAGTAGACTTGTTTAATGAAATCGATATAGGGGTCAAATTCCTTACCGGATTACTGCTTAGACAAATTTATCTTCTTACAAAATGCATGCTCTTCCTGTTCAATATGTTTACTGATTCAATTTATTGAATTCTTTTTTCCTTCTCCTATTTCACCACAAATCTTCTTTTTTTTTTTTTTTACTTATATGGTGGAATGCTCTTTTTAGTCTGACAAAATCAAGAACTGTTTAGACAATCCGGCTCATTTAAATTGGGCAATAAACCAGTTTGACAGTTATTGTACTTGTTAAATTGTAAAATTTTCAACAGTCATGTCTTCAGGCAAATTAAAATTTTAGTTGTGACCGAAAGGCAATGACAACCAGAACAGAACAGACGAGTGGAACGCTGTCGCGCCAAACACCGAGCACAACAACAACAACGACAACAATAGAACTAATCATGGCAAGCACCGGTGCAGCAGGCACTGCAGAAATAATCTCCGCAGAGCCAACTCCAACAACCAGTTCCACATCAAAATCACGACATTTTGCAGATCCACCAAGGACTTCATCTTCAACCACAACTATATCTACACTGGCGGCAGTTACAATCGCAACCAGTTCATTAACTTTGCCAGAGTCCGCGGATCCAGGAGCACAAACGACTACGTCAGTTCCGGCTCCCACACTGTCGAATCTTCCAGCTGAATCATCCGACGCCGGTTCTGCGCCAGTACACTCCTTGAATCCTTCACAATCCCCCACTTCATCTAAGCCCGAACAACAAATTCAAACAGCATTTTCTCAAACTTCCACAACCGCTACAGCAACCGTTGAAACAAACAGCAAAATTAGCACTAGTAGCAACACTGCCGGAATCATCATCGTGGGGCCGCAAATCTCATCGGCTGCAGCACCAGAATCTTCGTCCGTCCAAAGCAGTGGCGGGCCTCAATTAAGTACAGCGTTTATTGTCGTTATCGTAGTGGCAATAGTTGCAGTGATTAGTGCTATTGCAGTAGTTTCGGCACGCAGAAGGAACAGCGGCGATAGCAGCAACAAAAACCGAAAACGGCATAAGCTGACGAAAAAAATTGGCGAAGACATGCGAATGTTCAGCAGTAGGAGGTTGGCAGCGCGGGCGTCGACGAATTCTGGCGAATACCTTGCGGATTCTGAGCATGAAAACGAGGAAGATGAAAGCAATGAGCAAACAACGCGTGGGAATAGTGGCTTTAGTGTGGCTGAGCAATTAATGCACGAAAAAATTGGCGATGGAAGACAGCGGTTTGGAAGTCTCAGTGTCCATGACTTTGGCGTGTCGAATCAAGAAGTAATTTCTGATGATGACGATGGCGGCGGTGACAATGACCACCATTCTTTCGAACTTGCGCATGAATCTCGACGGATATTGGCCCCACCGGTACAGAGGAATATTCAAGCGCCACCTGTGGCAGTTGTTGTGCGAGATAATGCGCATGTTGTAGCAATAGATACCACGCCTGAATTTTTGAATATGACGGGAAGCTGTGCACATATTTCTACTTCTTAATTATCAGATTAGACTGAAGTCTATAGTATGTTCAATCCAAATAGAATTTGATTTTTTCCGCATTTTTATATCCCCGCGTTTTAATAAGATGTTATGGAATATGCTGTGAAGATATTCAGCTGTCAAATATGTACCAGCAAATTTGCGCGAGTATCATAAAGTATAAGTTGGAAATTTGATTATTCTGGAATTGGATTGAACAGATGAGTAATACAATAGAGTCGTGGACTGCATTTACAAATGCAAAAATGGGAACAGGAGAAAAAAAAGAAATGAGAGTAAATGAAAAAATAGAAACCTCAACCCAAAGTCACCAATGAAAATCGATCCTAACAGAAACACACTAGTATAAAACATTAGAGAAAGCATAAATCAAAATGAAGAAAGTAAAAAGAGCTTTAATTAGATAATTTACTATCAATAAAATCAATAGATTTTGAGCGGCAGCTCTGATAATACCTTTCGAAAGAAATAATCTCCCTATATGTAGCTCCTGAAATGAATCAAACTTTCTTCTCTTCATAATTCAAATTTACCAAAAAGCTTTTTATTAATGCACTGCAATGAAATGGTTCTTCAAAATCCAACATATGACGGCGGAAGATCCATCACATTTCTGTTCTTGACTGGCAGCCGTTTTTCGTTGCTCCCATCAACTTTGCGATATCCAAGCCATCCTTTTAACGCTCCGTGCAATGTAACTGTTACATCGACGCTGTACGCACTAACAGCCGCAAGCATTGCAAAAAACAAGCCAACAATTACCACGACCATAACTAAAAAGACCAACACACTACCAACGAGTGGAACATGGTTACATATGAAATGCAACATCATAAACAGTCGTGGCGCCACGTGTGTGAACACTATCGATGCTGCAATAGCGTTGTACACGGCAACAGTCTCTTTCGTGGGGCAGGCGCGTTTGAACGCCAATTCAGCTTCTTTACGATTCAAGGCAATATAAAAACCGACTAGCGCTGAAAATATGGATGTCATAAGCAACGCGTTTGAGCGGCCCGCCTTTCGCTGGAGTCTAATGACAACGAAACGCAGAAACGGGATTGCGTGCAGCAGATAATAGCAGCCGATAGATGCACCAGTCAACCAAACGGAAAACTTGTTTTGTTTTTGTTGCTGCTGCTGGTGTTTGGTATATTCTGTATCAGCTGTTTGGTGTTCCGCGAAATCGGGAGGTGGGGTTGAGACACGGTCGCCAACCCAATCGGATTTAGGTTCGTATTTTTCGTATTGGTATCTGTCATTACCGATAACATAAAGTTCTGGCCCGGGAAATGGCGCTTCGTCCAGATTGTTGTTTGGCTCAAGGGCTGGGTATTCTGATTGGTCAGAACAGGCTTGAATAAATTCGTCAACGCTCTCAGACTCCAAATCGGATGCATATTCAGACACATATTCAGAGGTATGTTCGAACGCAAACCCGCAGCTGTCCGAATCCGAATCAGACAAGAACTCGTTCACGTTTGCCAGTTTCATCATCGTGCGCAGCGTATAGTTGTCCAAGTTCAACTGCTGTAGCTTGTTGTCCAATAATGGCACCCGTGTCGGCGCTATTTCGATTTCTTCCGATCCACGGTTCACCCCGAATCGCCCAAGTCTTCGTCGGATTATGTTTGTCAATCTGTTTTCATTCATTCTTTGAAACAAAACAAGATGCAAAACCAACAACAGCCACAGCTCCAACATTCCAACAACACCACCGCTGTCCGAAAACCGCAGCCAAAAGACTTTTCGTTCGGAAGAATCCTTGGTGAAGGCTCGTATGCAACAGTCGTGGCGGCCAGCGAGAAAGCAACCGGACGCTTGTTTGCAATCAAAATCCTGGATCAGAAGTTTATAATGTAAGTCGTCATAAAAATACTGTGTTTATCTCAACTACCCCAACCAACTATTGTGTCCCAGAAAAGAGAAGAAAATTAAATACGTATTTATTGAACGTGATGCTCTTAACGCAACAAACCACCCCTTCATCGTCAAGGTATTGTCAACAAAAACGGAAAAGCGCCGAAAGTTGTTAGTTCCAAATTTCTGAATACAACTAAACAATCTTTCCAGCTTTTTTACACTTTTCAGTCTGCAACGTCTCTGTACTTTGCAATGGAATTCGTGCCGAATGGAGATTTACTCGAACTCATGAAAACCAGAGTCTTCAGTCCTGAAGCCATCAAATTTTACACAGCAGAGATTATTGTAGCTGTCGATTACTTACATTCGTGTGGAATTCTGCATCGTGATATCAAACCAGAGGTTGTCTTTACATCGTTTATTTGCAAACATATTTATTTTCTTTTTCTTCACTGGCACAGAATATTTTGATATCAGTAGGCTATCACATCAAACTCTGCGACTTTGGCAGTGCGAAACTACCGCCAAAACCGGGCGATTCACAACATCCACTTTCATCACCGTCTGAACAAAGCTCATCAGCCTCATTTGTTGGAACAGCCGAATACTGTCCACCAGAGCTTCTTTCCGAACGTGCTGCATCCCCAGCCTCGGATATCTGGGCTATCGCATGCATCTTTTTCTATTTACATCTTAAAAAACCGCCTTTTAAAGGCGGAAACGATTATCAAACGTTCCAAAAAATTCTGGCACTGCAATACGAGCTGCCTGAAACCTTTGACGCCGAAGGTCGGAAATTAATTGAGCGCGTTTTGTTACTGGATCCGACGGCACGTGCGAGTATTGCCGAAATCAAATTAATGGCTTATTTTGAAACTATCAAAGACTGGAATACGTTGCATTTGCAGGACGCACCTGAGTTGCCGCGAATACCAGTCGATACCAAACATAAAGATCAATTTACTGACGATGAATTAGCCGAATGGTATGGGAAAAGCTTGAATATTGCTGAGACTGTTTCAAGAAATGCCGCAGGCAGTGGTGGTGGTACTGGGCAGTCAATGTCAGAAGATCTTTTTGAGGATGCAGATTCAAGTGCAGATAGCTTACGTTATCCATATGAAGTTGAGGACGGTGTAGATTCGGAAATTGAAGCGCCTGCTTATGTGCAAGAAGTTTTGGCTGTTGATCCAAAATTACAAAGAGAAGAAGCGTTGCACAATCAGCGGTCGAGTGTGTTGGCTCCGTTGTTAAAAGACAATGAGTTGGTTGTTATGGTTGGAACAGTTGCGCGACGAAAGGGGTTATTTTCAAAAAAAGTTGGATTGATGTTAACAGACCTTCCACGTGAGTGAATTTATTCTTTCTTTTTTTTCTACCAATATCAAAAAACTGATACTAAACTCGTTAATATCAGGATTATCTTTTTTTGATCCCGAAAAATTCACACATCAAAAGAGCATCAAATGGAGTAACTCAATCACTGTGGAATTGAAGGACAAGAAACATTTTGTCATCAAAACGCAAGCAAAATCTTACATTTTGAAGGTACTGCTATATTTTATATTTATTTACTGGTTGCGATTCAACTAAAAAGTCATATAAAGGATTTGGAACAGAATGCTGAACGGTGGGCAACCACTATTCGAAAATTTATTTCTTAGTCGTTGAATATGTTGCTGGGTATATTAAAAAGCATGAATAAATATTTGGGCGCACAACCTCTTTCAAAAGTAATTTTACTGTTAAACTCATATTTTGCGCAATACTTGAAGAAACCTATTAGCGAGTTTTCAAAAACAACAACTGGATTAATTGAAGTTGTCGCAAACACTATGTAACCAGTCAATATTAATATAACTGCTTCAACGAAGAAAATTTTCGTTTCTCCTATTTACCATAACGAAAACTATTGTTCTTACTAATAACTGTAACTCCAACCTCAATGCCAACCAACTACAATTCCAACCCCTAATACTTTTACTAATAACGATAACTATTATTACGCTCTCAAAAAACCTCCCAAGCTACAAGTATTCGAACTACCGCTCCCTCACTAACTACTGGTCCGCCACTATTCTCAGTATATTGAATACTTCACGCAGTATATTTATAATTCCGAAGTTGTCAGTCAGAATATGAAGATCAAGTAACTTTGTGGATGGTTAGGTTAATATGATTTGGGCTTATTAATCTGCAGCAGATTGGACTGTGATTACTGATGTTCCTTTAATCCCTGTCCATCTTTTGAATCCATCGTGAATCTTAATATTTGGTCAGAAATAGACCTCAATTCTTTGAAATCAGAACAATAAACGTTTTAGCAAATAAAATTAAAAAATTTAAAATTTGAAGGCGAATGTTCCATTCAAAAACTAAATCCAAAAACGACACTTTAATTCCGACAAATGCGTGGATCTTCTGTAGAGCTCTGACAAAACTGAAATTTTCTTTTAAAGTTAATATAATTCAAATTATATGTGAGGTTGGTTGCGAATTTTTTGTTTGATTAGGTCACATGCATCTGGCTTGGTGTAATCAGGAAATTTTTCTTTTGAAGGCAATCAGATTTAGCCTAATGTCTGAAATTCGAAATAAAAATTTTAGCTCCTGTTAAGATTTATGTATATAATTAATAATAATTTATGTTAGTTGCAAAAGAAAGTAATTGAAGATAAATGCAACTAAATAAATAAATTTGTGAAATCAAACAACAAAAAAAAAATTTTTAGTGAAAAAAAAAAATTAAAACCTGAGGACTATAAAGAACACTACAATATCCAAAAAAATTTTAGTTCAAATCAAAAGCCAGCCTGAAATGAAACTGACTGCTGTTCTTTCTGCAATTACTGTCGCTGCGCCATTGTTGGTCGCGGCCCAGAACTGCCAATCTATCTATCTGCAATGCGGTGGAATCAACTGGACTGGTTCTACGTGTTGTGCTTCCGGAACTGTGTGCACCGATCTGAATCCGTATTACTACCAATGTCTTCCTGGAACAGCATCCTCAACAACTGCGACAAAAACCACCACAACTACAACAAAGCCAACTACTGTTCCAACGACTACTATCACTGCTACCACTTCGAAACCCACTACCACTACCACCACTACTACCGCTACTTCAAAACCTACCACTACTACTACTGCAACTACCACAATTCCAACTACTAAAACAACTACCACAACTTCCGCTGCGCCAACAACCACTGCTAGTGCAGGCAATCCATACACTGGTCAAAAGCTGTATACAAATTCGCTTTGGATCACACACATGCAATCTTCAGTAGCTATCGACTCAACATTGTCATGTGCTGTCGGAAAGCTTTCAACTGCTGGCCAATCGATTTGGCTGGACACGATGGCTGCAATTAGTTTGATTGCCCCAGCCCTTGCAGACGCAGAAACTGTTTCGGGCGGAGCACCAATCATTATACAATTTGTCATTTACGATTTACCAGGTCGTGATTGCGCTGCATTGTAAGTTCATATATATAAATTTGTCTTCAAGCCTGAACTCATTTAAGTCATTATAAAGGGCGTCGAATGGAGAGCTTCCAGCAACTGATGCCGGAATTGCCACATACAAATCAGACTACATTGATCCAATTGTTGCTGCATTTAAATTGAAGGCTTCCAATATCCGTTTGGTTTTGATCATTGAACCAGATTCACTCCCAAACATCCTTACGAACGCAAACCTTGCTACTTGTGCGACATCAGCCCCATACTACCGCGAAGGAATCGAATACGCGTTGTCCCAACTCGCTAACATTCCCAATGTATACATGTACCTTGATATTGCCCACGGCGGCTGGCTCGGCTGGCCAAATAACTTGTCAGGAATTGTTCCCATTATGCAATCGGTGCTCACTGCCGCGACGGCTCTCAACTCAGCTGTTGCCTCGGCTGTGCGTGGCTTTGCAACGAATGTTGCCAACTATTCTCCAACTCACGCCAACGGTGTGGCTCCAGTCATCGGCGCAACACTTTCTCCCGGAACTTACAACGGCGTTACGTATGAAGAATACGAGGGCAATCCCGCCATTGACGAAACTACCTACGTCCAACTCCTTACTCAAGAATTTGCCGGAACTGGTCTGCCAGCACACTTTGTCATTGACACCTCTCGCAATGGACGCGCGGGTATCCGTGACGCATGGGGTGACTGGTGCAACGTGAACGGAGCTGGTATTGGATATTTCCCGCAAGCTAGCCCAGACTCTACAACTCCCAGTCTTGATGCATACACGTGGATTAAGCCACAAGGAGACGCGGACGGGACATCCAACACTACTGCTCCACGTTACGATGCTCACTGCGGACTTGCTGATTCTCTCCCAAATGCGCCGCAAGCTGGGCAATGGTTCCACGCCGAATTTGATATGCTTGTCAAGAATGCAAACCCAGCAATTGCAGGATGCTGAATATTTTTAAAATTGGGTTCTTGCCTTTTATTTTTCAATGGTTTTTAAATAAAATTTCAGTTTTTCTTTTTGGTGATATTTCTGGCGGGTGAATTACGATCAAGTTCTTCAAAGGACTGCTGTACAAATCTTGCAACCCTTGCACAATCAATGTTGATATCAGATGGTTAATCAAACCACATGACTGATTTCGTGAAATCAAAAAATTTTCCAACCTGAATTCGTTTAAATTTGCAGTTTCGCCAGTGCATTTTAAAAGAAGAATTTTAAATATCAATAAAAGCATTTGAATAACTTGAAGCAGGATATTTTGAATTTCAAACCGTTATAAACAAATCACCCCAGCTAAAAAATTTATTTAGCTTTGATTTCACAAATTCCGAATTTCTTATTCGATAAATTAATGATTTAAGGGAAAAAAATTTTTTTTATTTACTTTTATTTTCCAATAATTTGATGAAGTTGATCGCATTATTTTCTGTCGTTGCAGTTGCCACTCCGATTCTGACAGTCGCTCAAAGCTGCTCTTCCCTCTATGGACAATGTGGTGGCCTTGAATGGACTGGTGCTACTTGCTGCGCATCTGGCTCGACTTGCTCAGTTTTGAATCCGTATTTTTTTCA
The DNA here is from genome assembly GCA_027596945.1 of Physocladia obscura. Lineage (NCBI taxonomy): Eukaryota > Fungi > Chytridiomycota > Chytridiomycetes > Chytridiales > Chytriomycetaceae > Physocladia > Physocladia obscura. The sequence continues at coordinate 14,201 of JADGJH010000035.1, forward strand.
ATGCCTTCCTGGTTCTACGGTGATTTTTTCTCAGTTCATCAATATTGTCCCGCGATTAAAAATGTTAATCTGTACGATAGACATCTTCTTCCACGACTACAACAACTACAACTGCACCTTCCACAACAACAACATCCAAGACTACAACCACAACCACAACCACTCCAGTGGCGACAACTACTACTGCTTCTACAACTGGTACTTGTGCAATTTTGTACGGACAATGTGGTGGTCTAACATTCACTGGGCCAACTTGCTGTGTTTCCGGTATCTGCACAGTAAATGGAGTTTACTTTTCTCAATGTCTTCCAGGAACTGCGGTTTGTTCTGACTTTTCTCTTTAGTCGATTTGCAACCTTTATATTGTTTTTTCATTTTCAGTCCTCAACCACCACAACAACTACTACCACAACCAGTAAGACTCCCACAACAACTACTACCACGACCAGTAATGTTCCCACTACAACTACAACCACAACTAGTAAAGCTTCCACGACAACTACCACCACAACCAGTAAAGTTCCTACGACTACTACAACCACGACCAGTATTGTTTCCTCAACAACAACAACAACTACGACGTCCTCGATCACTAAAACTACTACCACCACGTCATCAGCGACCGCAACCAGTACTAGTAGTGTCGGGAATCCATATGTTGGCCACTTGTTGTATACAAACTCACTCTGGATCACTCACATGCAATCATCAGTAGCCATCGACTCAACATTGTCATGCGCTGTCGGAAAGCTTTCAACTGCTGGCCAATCGATTTGGTTGGACACGATGGCCGCAATCAGTTTGGTTGCGCCAGCTCTTGCTCAGGCTTCAACAATTTCTGCTGGTTCACCGATTATTGTGCAGTTTGTTATTTATGACTTACCGGGCCGCGATTGTGCAGCATTGTGAGTTTCAAATGTTTAATTTATATTGAGAATTAATTTCTTATTCAGGGCTTCAAATGGAGAACTTCCAGCAACTGATGCCGGAATTGCCACGTACAAATCAGACTACATCGATCCAATTGTTTCTAACTTCACGACGAAGGCGTCCAACATTCGATTGGTTTTAATTATTGAACCAGATTCACTCCCAAACATCCTTACGAACGCAAACCTCGCTACTTGCGCGACATCAGCCCCATACTACCGCGAAGGAATCGAATACGCTTTGTCCCAGTTTGCAAACATTCCTAATGTATATATGTATCTTGACATTGCCCATGGCGGCTGGCTCGGGTGGCCTAATAATCTTGTTGGAATTGTTCCCATTATGCAATCTGTTATCACTGCTGCTATCGCGCTTAACCCTGCTGTTTCTGCTGCCGTGCGTGGCTTTGCAACTAATGTGGCCAATTATTCACCAACCCACGCCAACGGGGTTGCTCCCGTCATAGGTGCGACTCTTTCTCCAGGGACATACGATGGCGTAACGTACGAAGAATACGAAGGCAACCCAGCGATTGACGAGACAACATATGTGCAGCTTTTGACTGTAACTTTCAATGGAACAGGTCTGCCAACCAATTTTGTGATCGATACGTCTCGCAATGGACGTGCGGGGATCCGTGACGCATGGGGTGATTGGTGCAATGTGAATGGGTCGGGGATTGGATATTTTCCACAAGTCAGCCCAGACTCTACAACTCCCAATCTAGATGCTTATACTTGGATTAAACCAGCTGGAGATTCTGATGGAACATCCAACACTACTGCTACACGTTACGACGCTCATTGCGGACTTGCTGATTCGCTGCAGAATGCGCCGCAAGCCGGACTGTGGTTCCATGCAGAATTTGATATGCTTGTCAAAAATGCGAATCCTGCAATTGCGGGATGCTGAGCATCTAACCTTTTTTTTTTCCGTTTTTTTGTTTACTCTTTACACTTTTCATCTAAAAAATACCTGTCTTTTAAAAAATCCGATTAACTTTGACTTTTTTGTATGTGTTATTCATTTTTTTATTTTCACCGTGTGATCAATGCAAAGCATTGTCAGTCTTACTGTCATGTAACAGATGCCATGAAATACCACGACCACAATGGCTATATCAAAGCTACATATCAAGAAGTAAAATAATTCTGTAAGTTCGTTTGGTTGCTGAGTTATAGATGCAAAATATGCTAGACCTACTTTTCGTAATATTGGAGGTGCCAATGGTGCGTTCTGTTATTCACGACGGATATTGAGATGCGTAACGTTCCATCGGCTATTAAAGAATTTAAGATAACATTGATTCACTTATAGGTTATAGCACGCAATCGTCTCCATTGTTCTTTGATTTTAAATTTTGAAATTAATAGAACAAAGATAAATTGGTAATGCGCTGCCATTTTTATTGTAAATTTAAAATCAGTGATAGAAAACCACGTGATGCTCCTTCGGCCTCAGTTACGTTATCACCGCCCTGCGCCGCGTGTCCGACTTTAACTCGACGAACCTCACCGACAAAGTAAATGCTGTGGCCGAACTTTTTAGCTGAACTTGCCAGCAAGCAGAAAATGACCTCGCAAATCTCTTCGCGTTCTGTCCCGGCGCTTAAGGACAAACCTATTGATTCAAACTACTCCAAAAATCCACCTTTTGTACACTACGGCGGCATCAGTGACGTTCAGACCTTTGTCCAGCCAATGGTTATTCCCTGGCTTATTCCCCATTCTCATATTCCCCTCATCAATGATCTGTTCCAGCTACCCAAAGGAATACTGTCTGTACACATCGGCTTTTGGTTAATCTCGGACTTTCTCTTGTTACTGGTCCTCGTGTCTTCTATTTTTCAATGGTAAGACATGCGAAGCGAGGAAGATTATCAAGCGAAGTGAAGACGACCAGCGACGAAGAGAGCACCACCGCCGCCAACGTTTTTGCAATAAATAAAGCTGAATGGATTGGAGAAAAAGAGATTCTGTGTCTTTTAGAAATTAAGGATTGGGTTGATAATATAAATAACGATGATTGTGATGGTGGTAGTAATGGATATGATGAATATCAGAAACGGTTGCGGGATTTCGAGGCTTTATTATTGCGAAAATTTGGCCGTGAAAATAGGACGGCAAACCAGCCAAATATGTAATTGATGATGGGGATATTCGGAGGCTTCATTCTTGCGAAAATTTCTTGGCTAAATGAAAAATGGAGCACATCCTTTATTTTTTGAACAAACAAGAAGTTGATAGAAAAGCAGTCATACAGGTTTGCAATAGTAGCTTTTTTTTTAGTCGCGATTGGGATTCTACGGGAATTTGATATGAAGAATTTGGCTCAATAGAATTTCAAAAGACAACTGCTGAAGCATATGGCAGGAAACCGGTTTCCCTCACGAAAACCAGTTTCTTCCAACCATGATTTTTTTGTCTTTATTTCTTGGTTTATATTGAAACCTTTTACTGTATTTTTTATTGACTCTAAGTATCAAATTTTACCATTTCCCCCACGTTTTTTTTTAATGGATCATGGGTGGGAAACCAGCTCTTACTCCATCACGTTTTTGGTGGCTGGGAAAATTTGAACTCCGGTGGCACAGTAAATATCATTATTTTGTTCACAGACATGGAAGTTGGCCATTAAGCATTAACCAGTAAAAGGTATTTTGGACACACGTGTAGGCGTGTAGGTGTGTGTGTGTGTATGTGTGTCTGTGTCAAACATTCGCATAATCCATAATTCCAGAGGAACACAAATCCTAGCAACGCCACCCGAACTAATCCAGCAAATTCTATTTTATCTGCCTATCAATGCGAACCTTATCAATGTCGGAATGTCTTCCCGTCGCGTGTTTGCGCCACACTTACTTATCGAGGTTTCATTTGCCCGTTTACACTGGTTTCACTTTGGGAATTCATTGAAAGCTCATCTTTCAAAGACGACGGATACCGCGTCCTGCCGTTCACATACCAAGTTGCGATATTTCGCGAGATTCTAACAGTTGACGATTGGGCCGGAAACAAAAGCCGCGATTGGGAAGTGGAAAAAATCGTTTGATGGCACCTGAGCGATGGGCGCTTCCACTGGCAAACTCGCTCAAGAGAATGCATATGATTTGTGCAGACATGAATGAATTTGATCCGTCCGTTGAGGAAAATCGGGCGATCCAGTGGGCTGTAATCGGAGGGTGCGCTAATACAGTCAGCCTATTGCTGAGTGACCCACGAGTAGGCCCAACAGTCTTTGACCAAATGCCCCTGAAACTTGCCGTTCAGAAAAACCACGTAAAAATTATGAAAATTTTGTTGAACGATTCTCGTGTCGATCCGGCGGGTCAAGCAAACTGGTACATTCAAAAGGCTTGTGAACTTGGATTATTGGAAATTGTTCGACTCTTTTTGCAACATTCAAACACAGGCCCATGTGTCTCATATAACAAAGCATTAAAATTGGCCATTACTAAAAACTACCTACAAATCGTGGAGTTACTGTTGAAAGACAGACGGGCTGATCCAGCTGTCAATAATAATTGTTGTTTACGTTTGTCGGCAACTAACGGAAATCTTCAAATGGTTGAAATTTTGATTTAAGATCCACGTGTATCAGTCTCAAATAGGGTTATTGCAGCTGCCATTCGATTCGGATATTTCGATTTTGCAAAACTTTTATCTTGTCATAAATCAATTACTTTGCAGCCTTCACTTCAGCCTTCATCTAAACCACTTTTTCAACGATGTATTGATTTAGTTGCAAACCTGTGTTCTTTTTCTTACTTTAAATCATTACTTTTCGCCAATGACATTCAAGAATACCCTATATCTAATCTCAAAAATTCTTATTTGCCAACTGTTGCGGATCCTCTTGAACTTCTGTGGCATTTATTTAAGCTTGGTAAGAAATCAATCGCTTTTCTCTGACTTTATCCAACTTCATAAAAAAAAAACAGGGGCGCCTCTTTGTGTGCTTTACAACAAACTCGCTGAAATTAACTCTGGTAGATTACTGCAGCATGGTGATATTTCTGGCATCACATCTGACGAATACCCAAAAATTCCCTGCAAGGATAATTTGTACAAGTTTCTTTCAGCCTGCATTGAAATGAATATTCCCCTTGCCCAAGAAATTGGCGGTATTTCCGTGCTCTATAAAGACAATATCGCTGGTTTTATGAAGGTACAAGTAATTTGCTTCAATATCAAATTTACTATCAAATTCTCCAAATCAAACCAGTTCTTGAGTCTGGTTGAAGATATTGTGGACCAAATCAAACTTGCAAACAACATACCAGACCCAAATAAGGTCCAATTTACCACCGAAGAATCCAAAGACATTTTAAATCCACTCTACAGCCAATCGCGTATACTCAAGGAAATGATTAAGACCGAGCGCACTTACGTTTTTTCATTGGAGCAGTTGAAAATATACGCAAATGACTTGCGCGCTTCGTTCCTTTTTGACGAAAATATGACTACAACGCTGCTGTCCAATTTGGATGAGCTGTTGGATTTTCAAAGACGTTTTATTGTCAAAATGGAAACTACTGCGAATATGGGAATTTTTAAACATAGAACTGGGCAATTATTTATTTTGAATGCAAGTTTTAAGCAATTTCATTGTACCACAAGATACCTATTTATTTCATATTTAACAGGAAAACGCCTTTGCAGTATATTTTGAATTCTGTAAAAATTATCAAAAAGCCTCAGATGTTTTACGATCCCAAACCTTGAAACTTCTTGACCTCATTATTAAGCCTTGCGAAATTCAATCATACCTCATCAAGCCTCTGCAACGATTAATTAATTATCCAACCTTTCTTGAGCAACTCATCGATGCGACAGAATCCAAACTATACCCATATAAAAACGAACTTGAAGAAGCACTTCAATCAATTAAACGCATAACAAAAGAACTATCCGAAATCTTTAGAAAGGAAGAAAATATGCTGATTAAAAAATTTCTGACTAAAAAAATGCATGGCTGGAAGGTTCTGTAATCTCGGTTTTTTTTGTTTTTGGTTTTTTTTTTCGTCTGAAGTTTTTTTGTAGGGGCTTGAAATTGCAGATTTTGGAGCTTTGCTATTGACAGACGATTTTTCAATCGCGGTTAATAATAATATTAATAACGAAAAATGCGACTTATACCTGTTCGAGCATGTTCTGATTTGGTGTGAAAAAGAAACCACAGAACTCAAAAAAAGCAAAACTTCCAGAAGAGCATGTAAACGGCCCAACCACAACAAAAGCCACCGCCTCAAAAATTCTATCATGCCATTTGACTATAAATACTCTTTACGTGGGATTATCGAAATGAAGTCGAAGATTGCTCAAACTCGGTTATAGGGTTGTTCCAAATTCAAGTAATTTGGCGCGACTCTCGCATGGAAGAATTTTGTGTACTGACGGGACGCGATGCGACACCGGTGACGTTGTGGATGGATGAGTTTGTAAAAGTAGGGCAATTGGCCTTGCAAAAATAGGGATACCGTTGCGACTAATAAGAAATGCATGATTTTATTGAACAAATATCCTGCCGAAAACAGATTTGTTTACAATCGGTTTCAAGGCTTGAGCTGAAAACAGTGGGATTGATTTTTTTATATTTTTTTAAATTTCTTCATTTTTTAAGGTGAATATTTGTTTTCAGTAAGAAAAATAAAGTATAAAAAGGTACGATTTATAAAATGAAGTGAGTTTTTTCAAACAAATTGACAAGTTGAAAGTTATTTTATCTCTTGGCAACGAAAAATCAGTACAAACAATGAACAATAGCCAATAAACAAAGAATATGCCAAACAAGGCGGGAAATCATGAGCAGTTTCCAGACCATGAAACGCACGTCTACATAGATCAACTTCCATTACCGAGTCTCTTGCGTAAACTCCCCCAAAATAGTCGTAATGTTGTTTCAAGTTTCATTAGACCAACTCCTGTCGCCGAAAGTATGCCTTCTCTTAAATCAAGTGCTAAACCAAGTTCTACGCGTTCTTCAATTGCGCGAATACGAAACCCAGATACGTCGCTGATGGTTGCTTTTGGAAATTCTGCATTTCCTTTAGAAGGTGGCAAATTTCCTTCAAACTTGTTTGGTTGTTCCCATTTATGAAATTTTTCAGATAATTCTAGTCAAAGTTCAGACAGCGTTTCCTCGTCTTTTAAAAAATATGATTCAGCAAATAATACCACGAATTCTCCCACGTTTCGGCGCTCACTAGCGATGAGACCGCTTCATTTGTTACATCGAGAGTCGTCAGATATTGCTGCGATAGATTTATGTGTCACATCAACTTCAACAGCAGTCCAAAAAATAAATGCTATAACAGACTCATCAAATACGTACAATGTTTTGTTGACACCTACGCAACATCAACAATCAATACAGGACATAGTCCGTCGTACGTCATTTTCCAATAACACTGAAAGTCCTACTGTAGAAATGGACTCAACTTTTTTTACACTTCAACAGCAACAAACTTCAGAAGTAATTCACAGAGCACGGTCGGTAACATTACAAACCCAGTCACCACTTGACGAAGGCAATGACAAACTTCCTCCACTTTTTGCAAAAACACGCGGCAGCGATTTTCCTCAATTGTCTCGTCAATTCACAATAAAACCATCTGAAAACTCAGCAACTGTGAATTTCAGCGATTCTAGATTATTGGAGCAGATGGAGCGCGAGCAAAACGAGCGACAATGGCGGTATGGGCGAGAAAATGTGCGAAAACAACGCGGCAACAGCATACAAAAAGCTGAATTGCCAAACCCACAATACCAAGCTGATAATTATAATTCCGGAAATACTGTTGATACTGTCAATAAGTCAAATGAACGAAGTTTCAAAAAAACAAAAGCTGTCCGGAAACAAGATTCTGTATTTGTGGACTTCAGCAATCCTACCGATGCAGCCGCGACCCTAAAAAAAACAATTCATGCAGCAACAAAAACAGTCTCAGATTCAAACAGTTCGAAAAAGTTGCCAGCATTTTGGAAACAAAAATGGGAAGAAACATTGACATCCAAAACTTCAGACCTTCGTCTCGCTAGTGCGGCAATAAGAAAATACAAGTTCCACGCCGACAATACTAAATCTGCATATGGATATACGGACGGAAGCATCGTTGATCCGGAAGTTCTGTATGGGGACGGTAGGACACACGTGAATTCGTGGGTGTCGAATGGAACGGTGATGCAGGAGCGGTTAAGTCGAATGAGTGTGGAAGCGTCAATGGCAGCGCCGGAGGCAATGAAACGCATCTCAGAATCTGCAAGAAGATTTTCCGTTTCATTGGAACGCTCGCCACCGAGGGCAAATGGTATGACAATACGTGGCGAAAACGAAGGAGATGTTAGTGGCCGAAATATTCGGACGGCACCGGATCGGCGACGGAGCAGTACTATGCCTGTTAATATTAACCTGATTGCTGATATGCTGCAGGACGACACAAAACGAAGATTTGATGTTGAACTTGCTGGAATGGTTTCATTTTTTCATCTCAATATGCCTAATTAATGCTGTTTCATTATTTGTTGATAATAACAGGGCCAGAAGCGATTGGGGCAATGTCCGTTTTTTAGTGACCCGGATTTATCAGTTGAAAATTTTGCTCCTTTGTGGTCAGTGGTGAGGAAGTTTCAATTCCCAACAGAAAAGGTAAATAGAAAATAAGAAATTAAAAAATATTCTCCATTTCTTTCCTTTAACTTCATATTTTATGAAGGAAAAACAAAAACTAGATAAAATTCACAATCTTCATCCAACATCAGCACGCAAATATCCCGACGTTCGCAATATTCTTCAATGGGCTCCAATGAAATATTTCAACATTTCGCAAACAGTGAAATCGGAAAAAACTCAATCTCATCTTCTTCACAACGAAGCTCAAAAAGACGAAAATACATGGCTTCCTGTAAGATTCACCTGGAATCCTTGTGAATCGGACAACACTATTATTCCCTCAAAAATCAGCGCCGTTGGAAAGCAAAACAAAACTGCAGATAACACCACCACCGTTAATACGGTTATAAAAGGTTGCATGATGCCAACATTGATAAATCGACGAGTTTTTAAATCTCGTTATGGTGAAACTACAGGGAAAAATGAGCTGGAGGTTGTTTACAATGAGCATCGGGCAAAAGTTGTTTCAAGATCGGAAGCAAATAAACTAAAACTTGTGCATGAAATAGAAGCAATGCATTCGCGACTAGAAAAAGAGTGGGATGTATTTGGATTCAAAGACAAAATGATACCGAATTATAAAATCCGATGCGGGGCTCGCGAAAAACTCGAAAGCGAGCTTGCCTGTTGGTTAACTGAAAAAAAATACTTGCAGTACCATGCACAAAGATTTGGGTTTCAAGTTACAAAAAAACTATTTTCATGCGGAAAAGAAGAATAAATTGTGATTGGAGGATTAGTTTCCTTCTTTCTTTTTTTTTTTGGTTTTGTTTTTGATTCGTCAAGTGCTTCAAGTACTCACAGAATGTCCACATTTGCGACAGAGCTTAATGACGAAGCCAACGACAAAGTTTTGTTTTTTGCAAATGATGATAATGATATTTTGTCTTCGCAGCGGTTTTCTAGATTTTCCATAAACCCTGGTACAAGTTCCCGTAGAGTTTCGACAGTTCCACGGTTGCAATCCAGATCTAATGGTGTATTTCAGTTTTACTATTTTTTTCATTTCATATTTAACATATTTTAAAAGATCCTGTTTTTCTCACAAATATGGACATATTGACTGAAACAGTCGATGAAAATAGGCCATCTTTAACTCGCAGAAGGTCAAATTTCGACCAAACTTTAAACAAAAAATCTCCATCGAATAGAGTAATTTCCCTCCAAATTACACCAGAAATGGAAGAAAGCTCAAGAGAAAAGCCTTCAAGAATTTCAATTTCAAAGTTAAGAAAATCAAGTCGTTCTTCAACTTCAAATCGACCAATTACATCAAATAATGAAGCTACCATTTCAATTTCTGAAGAAGTGCAAAATTCATACAAGCCGTCTATTTCAAGCATTCCAATTTCTCCGAAGGTTATCAAAGAAATTTTTGATGAATCTGAGACAGTAAAAATTTCGCCGAAAGAGGTTGTTGAATCTTGGATCTATAGCGGAAAAGTTTTTGAAGAAGATTCTCGAAGAGTTAGTTTGCAAATACAACGACGAATGAGCCGGTTTTCCGTGAACGGCGAGGAAAATTCAAAACGTTGCAGCACACTTATTTCAGTCACTAACCCTCAAAATGAAGTGAAACTGAATTTAAATCTTCTGTTGCAAAGAGACACTGATCGAAGAAATGAATTGGCTGGACTTGGGCAAAAAAAGCTTGGAAAGTGCCCGTTTTTGAGCGATCCAGATATTTTGGGTGTTGACAAAACACTTTATGGAATGCTCAAGAAATATCAATTTCCCACAGAAAAGGAAAGAATCCAATTGATGCGACTTCATGCAATGAATCCTGCTTCAGTTAGTAAGTATTTGGATAAGCGGCAACAATTGCAGTGGGCGCCAAACAATCAAGTAAATTTTCAAGCTACAATTAAATCAATAGTTCATCGAAAAGTTGAAGAAAAGACGGAAAAATTGAAATTTAGAAATGCTTGGGTACCTGTTGCGTTAACTGGCGCAGCTGCGCCTGCGAATATAGGAATTTTACAACAGCAAATAAGGGTGAAGAAGAAGTCTAACGGTGTGGAAACTTTATTGGAACAATTTATTCCAAAGTTACCAAATCAAGAGTCAAATTCGATATCTTACGATCATGAATACCAACTCTTGCAATTTGTTAAACAAAAGCATCGACACATCACTCATCAGAGAGGAATTAAATGTGAAAGGAAGCAGTTTGGTTTCAGAAAAGATGATATCGAAAAGGAGCTTTCTCGTTGGTTATCTGACAAGCAAAATTTGGATGTATTTATTTCTGGACGTTTTGGACTTAATACTAGCCCTATAAATCTTCGACATAGTTGAACAAAAAACCCTCGAAGGTTGACGAAAAATGAGTTGATTTTCATTATTCTGAGTTAGAAAAAAAAAAAGACGAAAAAAAAAACTATTGAACCAAAAATCAGAAACGAAGAGATTATTATGCCACGTTCGTTCTCCTCATATTTTATTCTTAATCGAACTGAAAGACTTACCTTATATTTTTAGGTCTAGGTACACGTCTTATTTTTCGGAAGTTTTTATATGACACACTTTGACAGAACTGGAACCACGGCTTGACTATAAAGACGTTCTGATAAAACCAAAACGCAGTACGCTTCGATCGAGAGCACAAGTTGATCTGAATAGGACTTTTAATTTCAAAAACAGTGGCAGACAATGGACAGGTATTCCGATTATAGCGGTAAGTTGCTACCAAAAATATTCTACCTTCAGATTTGAACCAATAGGCCCAAATTTTAAAAGGCTAATATGGATAATGTCGGCACATTTGATATGGCTGTCGCTTTGGCTTCGCATGGAATGGTAACCTGTATTCACAAACACTATACACTTGAACAATGGAAAGAATGGGGCAAAAAGAATCCAGAAATTCTAAAAAGTGTCGCAGTATCTGCCGGAACCAGTCAAATCGATTTAGAGCGCGTTGCAAAAGTTCTTTTTGAGTTTCCAGAAATTCCGTTTGTATGTTTGGACGTTGCAAACGGATACAGCGAGCATTTTGTAGAAGCTGTTAAAACAGTTCATTTAGCTCATCCAACGCATACTATTATTGCTGGAAATGTTGTTTCGTGAGTGTCTTTCCTTGTTTATTTCTAAGTTGTTTGAAAAACGACTCGTTTTTAAATTTACAATCGAAATATAAAAGGGGTGAGATGACCGAAGAACTAATTCTTGCCGGAGCAGATATTGTGAAAGTTGGAATTGGGCCTGGAAGTGTGTGCACAACTCGCAGACAAACTGGCGTTGGTTACCCTCAGTTAAGCGCTGTACTTGATTGTGCTGATGCCGGTAATCATTTAGTTTCCCAAAAGTCTAAAAAAAACTGATTGTCTCATGAAATAGCACATGGTTTAGGAGGCCATGTGATTGCTGACGGAGGTTGCACCTGTCCTGGAGATGTTGCAAAAGGGTTTGGTGCTGGGGCAGATTATATAATGCTGGGAGGAATGCTTGCTGGTCATGAAGAGTCAGGCGGAGAAACAATCCAAGAAAACGGTGTGCACTTTTATTACTTCAAACTTTGCTTCTGAAAAGCTCATAATTGAGTCAGGAAAATTGTATAAACAATTTTACGGAATGTCTTCGTCGACCGCAATGAACGCACATGCTGGAGGTGTCGCGGACTATAGAGCTTCGGAAGGCAAAACAGTTAAAGTTCTATTTCGAGGTGAAGTCGGAGGAACAGTTCGAGAGATTTTAGGTGGAGTCAGGTCGACATGCACGTATGTTGGTGCGGCTCGGTTGAAAGAACTAAGTAAGAGAACAACTTTTATTCGAGTTACACAGCAAATCAACGAGGTCTTTGGAGTGGCCAAAAATGAGCAAGAAGAAACCGCATCAAGTGCAAAAAAGTTAAAGTTATAAAAGCGATTTTTTATCTTTTTTCCTTTTGTTTTTGTGTCTCCATTTTTTGTTGAACAGTGGTTTCTATTTTTTTTCCTTTTTTTCTCAACAAAATCGTTGAGACAGCACGGCAAACAACAATGGCGCCTGCTATAAAACCCCCAATTACACTAACTACTGCTGCATCCGAGGTCTCGCTGAATGCTAGCCGACGCGTGCCAGGGCCGTATCCAGCTGTTGATGCTCAGCCATTCGAAAGCAAAGCCACTACCGCTACTCTCTTTCTCAAAACAGGCGAAGCTTTTGATGGCATTTCGTTCGGTTATGAAGGCGCTTCTATTGCCGGAGAATTGGTTTTCCAAACTGGTGTGTGCATATCTGTTGTTTGTATTGTTGATCGTGATTCAACTCAACCTGATTTTTTTAAGGAATGGTCGGCTACCCAGAATCTCTAACTGATCCAAGTTACCGCGGCCAGATTTTAGTTATCACATTTCCGTTAGTGGGTAACTACGGCGTTCCGTCACGCGAACAAGTTGACAAAGAACTTCACAACTTACCGCTTCATTTCGAGAGTAACCGGATTCATGTTGCTGGCCTCATTGTGGGTCAGTACAGTCAAGAATATTCCCACTATCTGGCTGAATCTTCGCTCTCTGTTTGGCTCAAGCAAAACAAGGTTTGCATGCGCTCTTCGTTATTTTGTTGCAATGACTAACTGTACTTCAATCACAGATTCCTGCTCTTTCTGGCATAGACACGCGTGCTTTGACCAAGCGTATTCGTACTAATGGCTCAATTTTGTCTAAAATTCTGTTTCCAAAGAGTCTTGTTGGTCGTGGAGATCTCGAAAACGAACTTCCAGAATGGGGCACCCACCTCTCCAACCTCGGATGGTCCGATCCCAATGCGCGTAATCTTGTTGCTGAAGTTTCTGTCAAAAAACCTATCGTATACAATCCACCGAAAGAAAAAGCTTTACTACGGCCAGATGGCAAGCCATTCTGCGTTTTGGCGATTGATGTCGGAATGAAAAACAATCAAATTCGTTGTTTTACCAACCGTGGCGTTCAAGTCCGCCGAGTTCCGTGGAATCACAATATTTTGAAAGAATTGTCCAACGTTGATGGTGTTTTCATTTCAAACGGCCCTGGCGATCCTACTGTTGTCTCTGAAACTATTAAAAACGTTCGCCAAGTTCTCGCAAAGAAGACGCACCCCGTATTTGGAATCTGTCTCGGGCACCAAATCATGGCGTTGGCTTCGGGAGCATCAACAAAGAAAATGCCATTCGGGAACAGAGGGCACAACATTCCATGTACAAACTTGGATACTGGACGATGTTACATTACTTCGCAAAACCATGGTTTCTGTGTTGATATTTCCACACTTCAGCAGGGATGGTATGAACTGTTTGTGAATGCTAACGACGGATCCAATGAAGGAATTGCCAATTCAGAGCTTCCCTATTTCAGCGTTCAATTCCACCCAGAAAGCACTCCTGGCCCGTGGGACACCGAATTCTTATTCGATCGCTTTATAGATAGTATCAAGGCATGCAAAGCTACTGGAAAGCTTGTTCCATTAATCAGAGACGTAAAGCCGATTGCTCCTTCAAGGCTGAGACCAAAAAAAGTGTTGTTGCTTGGTTCTGGAGGTTTATCGATCGGGCAAGCAGGGGAATTTGATTACTCTGGGTCTCAGGTGACAAAAAAAAAACGGAGAAAATTGCAACCCTAGTTTTTCTGACATTACGTAATGCATATCAGGCGATCAAAGCATTGAAAGAAGAGGGAATCTACACTATTCTTATCAATCCAAACATTGCGACTATCCAAACTTCAAAAGGGCTCGCTGATAAAGTTTACTTCCTGCCTGTCACGCCTGACTTCGTTCGTAAAGTCATCAAGCATGAAAAACCTGACGGGATCTACTGTACGTTTGGAGGACAGACTGCTCTAAATGTGGGAGTCAAAATGAAGGATGAGTTCGCGGGACTTGGTGTTACTGTTCTCGGGACACCAATTGATACAATTGAAATCACTGAAGATCGAGAACTCTTTGCACAACATATGGAAATGATCGGCGAAAAGTGTGCTCAGAGCTCAAGTGCAACGAACTTTGAAGAAGCTCGTATTGCAGCAAATATTATTGGGTACCCACTTATTGTGCGAGCAGCGTATGCTTTGGGAGGTCTTGGATCGGGCTTTGTTTCAAATGAGGCTGAACTAAAAGAATTGTGCGCACGCGCGTTTGCAACATCGCCACAAGTTTTGGTTGAAAAAAGTATGAAAGGTTGGAAAGAAGTTGAATATGAAGTTGTTAGAGATTGTCAAGACAACTGTATCACTGTTTGTAACATGGAGGTTGGTATTTTATTACCTTCGTGAAAAAAATTCAACATTTTTTACAGAACTTTGACCCTCTTGGCATTCACACTGGAGACTCTATTGTTGTTGCACCGTCTCAAACTCTTTCAGATGACGACTATATGATGCTTCGCCGAACTGCAGTTAACGTTATCCGTCATCTTGGTGTGATCGGGGAATGCAACATTCAATACGCTTTAAATCCACATTCGAAAGAATACTGTATTATCGAAGTTAACGCGCGTCTTAGCAGAAGTTCTGCGCTGGCCAGTAAAGCAACTGGGTATCCGTTGGTATGTTTACAATAGATGAACTCATAACCGTACTCAAATATGGCAATTGCAGGCATTCGTTGCTGCCAAACTTGGACTTAACATTCCGTTGACTGAAGTCAAAAATAGTGTGACAAAAAAGACAATTGCTTGCTTTGAACCCAGTTTAGATTACTGCGTCGTTAAAATTCCAAGATGGGATTTGAAGAAGTTCAATCGCGTTTCAACCAAAATCTCTTCACAAATGAAATCTGTTGGGGAAGTTATGTCGATTGGAAGAAACTTTGAAGAAACTATCCAAAAAGCAATTCGTAATGTTGAATACTCATTCACTGGATTTTCGAAGGTATGTAGTGACTGGTCTACCTTCAATATGATTCTAACCGAGTAAATAGAATGACTACATTGATGATATTGATGAAGAATTGAGGAATCCATCTGATCAACGAGTTTTCGCCATTGCCAACGCTATGCACAGTGGTTATTCTGTAGACAAAATTCATGAAATGACCAGCATTGACAAATGGTTTTTACACAAGTTGAAGAATATCGTTGACACCGACGTTCAGCTGAGTGCGCACACTGCACATACTGTTCCGTCTTATTTGTTGCGTGCAGCCAAGCAAGTGGGTATGTCAGATCGACAAATTGCTAAAGCTGTCGGAACTTCGGAGCTTGCCATTAGAAAATTGCGTGTAGATCAAGGAATCACTCCGTTCGTAAAGCAAATTGACACAGGTTTTTTTTTTCTCCATTTCGATGGTTAAACTAACTGAAAAAAAGTTGCTGCTGAATTTCCATGCTATACCAATTATTTATACATGACGTACAGCGCAATGGAGCATGACGTTGAATTTAATGATAAGGGAATAATGGTTCTTGGATCTGGCGTTTATCGTATTGGCTCTTCTGTCGAATTTGATTGGTGCGCGGTTCGTTCAATTCGCACTCTTCGAGCAAACAAAATCAAAACTATTATGGTCAATTATAACCCTGAAACCGTCTCCACCGATTATGACGAAGCTGATAGGCTTTACTTTGAGCAGCTCACTCTGGAGCGCATTCTCGATATTTATGAACTTGAAAATGCAGATGGTGTTATTGTGTCCATGGGTGGACAAACTCCGAACAATATTGCTCTGCCCTTGTATCGCGAAAACGTGAAAATTCTAGGAACTAGTCCAGAAATGATTGATAACGCCGAAAATCGATACAAATTTTCCCGTATGTGTGACAAAATTGGAGTCGATCAACCATTGTGGAAAGAACTTACTTCTATTGACGAAGCACATACTTTCTGCGATAAAGTCGGATACCCAGTTCTCGTGCGCCCATCTTATGTGTTATCTGGTGCAGCGATGAACGTAGTGTATTCGCCTGCCGATTTAAAAAGCTTCCTTGAGATGGCTGTAAATGTTTCTCGCGAATATCCTGTTGTAATTTCGAAATATATCGAAGAAGCGAAAGAGATTGAGATGGACGCCGTTGCTGTTGGCGGGAAACTTGTCATGCACGTTATTTCCGAACATGTTGAAAACGCTGGAGTTCACTCTGGAGATGCTACATTAGTTCTTCCCCCGCAGGATCTTGATCCCGAAACAGTTCGTAAAATCGAAATTGCCACAGCGAAAGTCGCCAATGCATTGAATGCGACTGGTCCCTTGAATATTCAATTTATTGCCAAAAATAATGAAATCAAAATTATTGAGTGCAACTTGCGGGCATCGCGCAGTTTTCCGTTTGTCTCCAAGGTTCTTGGGGTGGATTTGATTGAGATGGCAACTTTGGCAATGGCTGGGCTACCATTTGAAGCTTACCCACAGGTTGATATTCCACCAAATCAAGTTGCGGTTAAAGTTCCACAATTTTCTTTCTCCCGTCTGTCCGGTGCAGATCCTGTACTTGGAGTTGAAATGGCGTCTACGGGAGAAGTTGCTTGCTTTGGAAAAGATAAATATGAAGCGTACTTAAAGGGCCTTTTAGCAACAACGTTTATTCTTCCAAAGAAGAACATTTTGCTTTCAATGGGTTCGTTCAAGGAGAAGAATGAGTTTTTGCCATCAGTTACAAAACTTCACGAAATGGGATACGCTCTCTTTGCCACGGCTGGTACGGCTGATTTCATTCAAGAGCACGGAATACCTGTTAAATATCTAGACTCGATTGACGAAGCGACTGGCTCCAGCATAGATGCCGAGCATAGCTTGGATCAACACTTAGCCAACGATTTGATCGACTTATACATTAACCTACCTTCCAAGAACAAGTTCCGCCGGCCGGCATCTTACGTCTCTCGTGGATATAGAACACGTCGTATGGCAGTTGACTTTGCTATTCCATTGATCACGAACATAAAGTGTGCGAAATTGTTTGTTGAAGCCTTGTCTCGCGGAACGGAGTTTGAAGTGTCGAGCAATGATTACAAGACTAGTCACAAGACTGTCGTTATGCCAGGTTTAATTAATGCAGCCAACTACTTCCCAGGAGTTATCAGCCGCAAAGTCGATCACAACAATGTGACAAATGAGTTTGCAAATATTAGTCGATCGGCTATTGCAGGGGGTTTCACGTTTCTTTGCAATAAAGCTTCTGGATTGGTCAAAGATAAAATCACTTTGGCGCTGGCACAAACTAATGCACGCTCTGGTGCACCTCTAATTGATTACACTTTGAGTATTGCTGGTCTTTCTGATAATTTTGCTGCGGCAGTTGCTGCTTCCACAGACGCAGCTTCTTTGCAGATTCAACTCAGTGAACCTAATTCTTGCTCTGTTTCAGATTTGATCAACCATTTCAAAGTTTGGCCAAGCGATTCTCCAGTTGTTGCGTCTGCTAGAGGTACTGATTTGGCTGCTGTTTTGTATATTGCCAGTTTGTACAAACGGGAAATTCATATTACTTCTGTTTCTACTGGCGAAGATATCTCGATTATTCGTTTAGCGAAGGAAAAGGGGCAGGCAGTTACATGCGATGTCAACGTTCACGCTTTGTTTATTTCAACCAACGATTTTCCTAATTGTTCTGAATTGAGTCCTCCGGAAGATTTAGCTGCTCTTTGGGATAATGTTGAATCGATCGATTGTTTTACTGTTGGAACCTTACCATTCCAAATCTGGAAGTCTGCAGCTGCCAGTGATAAAAGTATTTCGCCTCCTAGTCCCAGTGCAGGTCTTGAAGAAGCTCTGCCACTGCTTTTGACCGCCGTTGCTGATGGAAAACTGACTCTTGACGATGTTATTTCTCGAACTCATACTAGGCCACGTGAAATTTTCAGCATTCCAGAACAATTGGATACTTACATCGAAGTTGAAGTCGACAGAATAATCACTGTTAATGCTGAAACATTTGGCAAGTGGTCCCCATTATTTGGCAAGAATGTATCTGGTCAAATTCACCGCGTAGTTATCCGCTGTCAAACAGTTTTTTTAGATGGGTTGTTTTTTGGCGAAAGCACTGGACGCGATGTTACTACTGCTACAAAAAATCTTCTGAAGACTCCTGTGCCAACCATTGCAGCCACACCAAATGTTCGTCGTGGTACTACTTTGTTCCAGAATGCTCTTGAAATCAGGTCACCTACTCGAACTACTACTGTATTTGGAGAAATTCCAAATCGACATGGGTCGATTGTCGAAGGAAACGCGTTAATGCAAGGCGCTGCGTTCTCCAATGTCAAAGATCTTGCTTTGGACTTGGAGGGAGAAGATAAGAAAAACATTGGATACTTTGGTTCTGGGTATATTTCAGATGTTCCAAGGTTTGCTTTTTTGATTTTGATTTTTGATTTATTTTTTTTTCAAAATTTAAATTTCATTTTTTTCTTTTCCAGCTCGTTGTCAAAGCTGACTTCGCAATCTCCGTTCTATAAAAAGCATGTTATCAGCGTTTCTCAATTCAACAGAAATGACTTGCATGTTCTGTTCGGAGTAGCACAAGAGCTTCGAAACATTGTGGATCGCCGAGGATCGATCCCATTGTTGGCTGGAAAGGTTCTTTGCTCTGCATTCTATGAAGCTAGCACCAGAACTTCGAGCTCTTTTGAAGCAGCTATGTTAAGATTGGGTGGATCTGTTGTTTCGATCGACCAAATTACGTCTTCTGTTGCAAAAGGAGAGAGTTTGGGTGATACTGTTCGTACTCTAACATCATACGGTGATGCACTTGTTCTTCGGCACCCTGAGCCTGGCAGTGCAAAAGTTGCTGCAAAGTTTAGCTTGGTACCAGTAATTAATGCTGGAGATGGAATTGGCGAGCACCCGACCCAAGCATTCTTAGACGCCTATACTATTCGTGAAGAGATGGGCACAATTAATGGACTGACTATCACAATGGTTGGTGACTTGAAGCACGGCCGGACTGTTCACTCTCTAGTCAAGCTATTGTCTCAATATGACGTCAAAATTAATTTAGTTGCTCCGTCGAATTTGCGCCTGCCAGATGAAATCAAGGAAATTTCACGGAAGAATGGTGTTCGCTGCTATGAAACAATTTCTCTGGATGAAGTTATTTCTAATACAGATGTTTTGTATGTCACGCGAATTCAAAAGGAGCGCTTCACTGATTTAGCTGAATATGAACGTGTTTTGGGAACATACGTCATCAATAATAAGGTTATGAGATCTGCCAAAGAACACATGATTGTAATGCATCCGTTGCCCCGTGTCAACGAAATTGATCCTGAGGTTGACTTTGACCAGAGAGCCGCATACTTTAGGCAAATGAGATATGGCCTAATTGTTCGTATGGCGTTGTTGCTATTGGTCTTGGGTCGCTCTGGTTAGGTTTTATAGCTTCGTTATGAGAATGGGAATTGCTAGTTCGGCGTGTTTGGATTTTTATTTTAAATAAAGTTGTGCAAGAACTGATTGGAAATGATGTATAGAGTGAACTCTTTTGGAAGATACCCGTATTATTTATTTATTCGGGAGAGTTCATTCTGTATATTATTTTCTCTCATTTCATTTTTCATGGTTCAATCCCTCTTTTTTTCTTCTTTTTTTTCCTTCCTTTTGTTTAACTTGTATTAAAAAGGGATTGAT
Organism: Physocladia obscura; assembly: GCA_027596945.1. Lineage (NCBI taxonomy): Eukaryota > Fungi > Chytridiomycota > Chytridiomycetes > Chytridiales > Chytriomycetaceae > Physocladia > Physocladia obscura. The sequence continues at coordinate 34,322 of JADGJH010000035.1, forward strand.
CTAGCTGTTTCGACTACGTCAAAATCCTGTCAGAATTGCATTCTTCGTTGTGTCAACAGAAACTCTTCCAAAGTACTCACGGTACTGTACTCTTAAATATTTCGGAGTTGGTGGTAAGAAAATGACGTTTTAAATTTAAAAGTTTATTCCAAAGATTTTTTCTTGTTCTCCTATATTAAACAATGAAGTATGTCATGCAATTAATAAGTGTGAACTAAGTTCTTAAAATTTTTTGCTATTATAGCCTTTCATTAATATCCTCAAAACAGCCACTCATATGAAAACACTAACCAAAAAATTAGATATCATTATTTTGAATCAAAAAACTCAGTAATAATAGATGTTCCAGTTAGACCTAATTCAAATTGGGAATAAAAAGCTAAAATTATTGACTCAGCAACCAAGATTAATAGGTTTGATTCAAAAGATGGCTTATCAGATTAGTGATTCTTCAGAGGAAATAAATGTATCATTGCAAAATGGCTGAATTTGAAGACACCATCAACCATCTTAGAAATAAAAATGCTACTTATGTATCAATTGTGACTGTAAATTCAGAAAATTTGATAAAATTATTAAATTAAAAGAAGAAAAATTCAATTTATTTACAATTGGAAAAGATTTGGTGTTTTATGTTGTGAGTTTTTCACGAAATATCCAACTTCTGAGTTTCAAAACTGAAATCTGAAATGGCGAAAGTGTACAAACTGACATTAACCAGTAGAAAGGCAAAGTTGCTTCTGCTGTTCTTGTTCAAGAAGATACTGTTGAAGAGGTGGCACAAGGATTTTTGAATTGCTAAAAGTGCAAATTTGTCATGAATACAAAGAAGGATCAGCAACAACAAAGAATTTAAACATTAATCCCTTTCAAAATTCACAGATTATAATTTTTGCCTGATTATCCAAAAATGCAGATATATCAGTGCAGGACAGTTTGAGCCACCTGTTGAAAATAAAAGCAACGTTAGTGTAATGGGATTCAAATGTAAATTTAAATTTAAAATTTCATAACAATGAACTTTAAAATTTACAGTTGAAAAAATAAAAAAGTCTCAATCATTCAAAGGCAGCAAATTCTTTCATTCAGGGAGGAATATATTTAATTTTTGTTTCTCACCATCAGTAAATGTTGTTACTTTGTGGAGTAATTCCTTGAAAAAGGTGCATGTTCAAAGTTAATGCTGCATCAAACATTTGAATTCTTGGTGCCCGGTCAAGGCATCATTTGAAAACATGACTTACTATCCAATAATGAAGTTTTGGAGTAGTACAGAGGTGTCAATGGTGTTGGTGGGTGTTTGAACTAACAGAAGTTAATGGTGCTGTGATGCTCACAGTTTGAGTGGTGAGACCTACAATACACCAAAAAAATAATAATAATAATAATGAAAAAATCTTGGAATTCATTTGACATGTATACAAAAAAATGAAATTTATTTGAACAATAATTGCACAAGAATCAAATAAGCAAAGCACCAACAGCAGCTAGAATTGCAGCTGAAAACACAGAAAAGTTTCTTACAGAACCACTTTTAGTGGCAGAAGTAGTTGTTGAACTGCTGACTTGGACACCAGTTGTAGAAGTAGTAGTCTGCGCGACACTAATTGTGGCAATACCAGATCCAGGAGCAACAGAGGTACCTCCTGTGCCACCAGGGGTTGCAAGCACACCGTTAGTGTTGCCGCCAGCATCAAGGTAGAAGCCGACAATGTAACCCTGGTCGTTGATGCCGTTAAGAATGGTAGAGTTTACGGCAGTGGGGAAATCGATGGACTTGTAAGTGGGAGCAGAAGTGTTTACACTGGTGGCAATGAAGCCGTGGGTGACGCCAGCAGCGTCAACGTAGGAGCCAACAACGTCCCTATTAATGTTGATACCGAAAGCCTGGGTATTAGTTGAGCCAGGCACGTTGAGCTGCAGGTAGTTGCCGGTGTTTGCGAAGAAAGAGATGGTGGTGTTGGTGGCCGTGTCGCAAAAGCCGACAACGTCGCCATTGTTGTTGGTGGAGGTGGCGGTGGTGGATGTGCAGGCAAAGGAGGCGGGCGGGGCGACGTCGGCGAAGGCCTGCGTGGCGATGTCGTACGAGTAGCCGTGGTTGGCGCCCGCCCCATCGGTGTAGAAGCCGACCGCGTAGCCGCCGTTGAGGCCCAGCAGCTGGTTGACGGTGCCGGTGCCCGTCGAAGGGTTGGCGACCGTTGTGTACGTGCCGGCCGCAAACACGAAGCCGAAGTTATTGCCGGCCGCGTCCACGTAGAAGCCGACGGTGGTGCCGTCCGCGTTGATGCCAATCTGCTGCGTCTGGTTGGCGTTGGGCGCGTTGGCCACGTCAATGTTCGTGAGGTAGCCTGGCGCCGTCAGGATGTAGCCGACATTCGGGTGACCAGTGGCGCCGCTGCCGTAATATCCGGCAATTGTGTTTGCGTTGTTGATGCCCAGCAATTGGTTGAATGTCGGGTCCGCCGCGTCATTGATCGTCACGAAAGAGTAAGTGTTGCTAGCGGATGTAACTGTCGTCATTTCAATTTTGGAATGTAATCTGTCAAAGTTGATTAATGATTTTTAATTTTTAAATCAATTTCAAATTAAATTTTTTTTTTTTGCTTTTTTTGTAGTGGGTCAACAAAATCTTGACGATTTCTGCCAAACGCCCGGCGCCGCCTTGGCGTTTCTTCAAATAGTCTTTTTCATTCATCTAGCAGGCCATCACTTTGAGTTTCTCTCATAAAATATTATTGACACTGATGCCGGCTTAGAAAAAAAAGACACTACCAGAATCTTTTTTCATTCCAATTCATTTCATAATGAAATTCATCGAAAAAAAACGGCAAAATCACGAACCTTTACTGAACCAAAATTGTATTCAATGACCAAATTTTTTCATCTGAACCTCTTTTTTTTGTATCTTGCAAGTGTCTTTCCTTTTTCAGCACTTTGATTTTTTTCCGCTAAAAAAAATTTTCAAATTAAAAAAAATTAAAATTAAAACAATATTTTTAAGACATTTCTAACAAAAAATTTAAAGATTTTTTTTTGTATAAAACAACATTATTAAGAATAAGATTTTTTTTTTGACTTCCAATTGATTAAACGTCTGACTGGTGTTTGTTTATCAAAGAATTTTTCGCGATGATGATCAAACTAATAGTCTTGTTGGAGCCCTTCAGTGAAGACTGTATTATTTAGAGCACAAAAAAAACCCTCTCGTATTGAAAGAAATTAGAAAAAACCGGATTGAAAGAAATTAAAAGCATTTTGCAGCTTTTTATGCTTCAAAAAGTTTGGACATTACAATTGAAGCTCGACAGCCAAAATTCCTGGAAATAAATCTACCAATTTACACAAAATTTCACTAACTTTTAATATCAAAGTCGGTTACAAGACGTTGATTTGGAACGACCTAATCTTTCCAAGAATGAACAAAACAAAATATCCCTTTGTTGAAGAAGTTTTTCTGCAGTTCCTAAGTTTGATTTTATGCGTTTAAAGATGGTTGATCCATCAGGATATGGCCATTGCAAATATGGTTGCATCTGATCTTGAAATCTGACGTAATTTTTCTCTTTTTCATATCAGTTGTATTTATTTCTCACTAACACTACTTCCCGAGTCATTTATCTGATCATCACTATCGCTTTCAGCATGTTTCCGTTTTTTACTGCCACTACTCTTTTTTTTCTTTTTGTCTTCTTTTGACCGACTTTTTTTCGACTTTTTTGAATCCTTTTTTCGCTTCTTGTTGTGTTTTGTCGTCGAGTCTTGCGATGGCGGAGGTGGTGGCGGCTCGACAGTGTCTTCAATACCATCATGAACAAAATCATAGACTTCAACAACGGCGTTGGATGACGATAACAAGGTTGATGACGTGCTGCGGGCGCTGAGTGGGTTTGCAGTCGAAGAAGGTATTACTGAATTTTGCGGCGTTGCTGCATATATACTTGCATTGTTTTTTGTCAGCGGAATTTTATTGTTGCGGCGGTTTGATTGATAATCGATTGGCTGAAAAAAAAAATAGCAATAAAAAATACAAACCAAAATAAATAAAATCAGAGACAGGAAAAACAAACAAAAAAAAAAAAAAAAGAAAAGTTTCAAACCATCAAAAATTCTCCCTCAACAGCGCTCTGTTTTTCGTCTTCAATCTCCTTCAGTCTCGCGACGCATTTATTCAGATAAATCCTTGCATTCACATGAAAAGGCTGAATTTTCAACGCCGTCGTGTGGTCGGCAATAGCTTTATCCAATTTCAATTGATTCGCGTAACTGTGTTGTCGTGTGACGTGCGACGAATATAAAAATTAATTAACGATAAAATTATAATGTGTAGCACCCACGCTGCCCCGCGCGCAACAAACGCGTCGACGCAGTCCGGATCGATTTCGAGTGCGCGTGAATATTTTAATATGGCTGCATCGAGTCGTTTTTCTTGCGATAATGATATTCCTTCAACTACCCTGTTATGGTTTGCGTTCAATACAATTTTTTTTTTTTTTTTTTAATTTTGGGAAAAAAAATTAAAAAAATTTTAAAACCCCAAGAGGGGGTTTTACGTTTTATTAAAAAAAAAAAAAAATAAAGTTTTTTTAACAACAGACTTATTCAAAAAAAAAAAAATAAACTATTCATTCTTTGAATTCCAATAAATTCTCACTTTGACGTTTGCTTAATTATAGCAGCAGTGACATCAGATGAATAGTTATCTAATGATGTAGCGGCGTTCGGATCGATATGTGCTTCGTGGGCCCAATGATCGATAAAGTCTGGATTCCCAAACATTGTAGTCGCAGCGATTGTCCTGATTTCGAATTGGCCAATAGGATAGCGAGGTTCGTTGTCAAGGTTTGTTGGCGATTCTTTTTGGTTGAGAAACGATTCCGCAGTTATCCGCTGATGTTGTGCTTTTTTGATCCATTCATCAACTTTTGCATTCATTATTTTTCTTCTCAAAATCACACTTACTGAACACAAATAAATCACACAACAATATAAC
>JADGJH010000036.1:0-30396 GCA_027596945.1 Physocladia obscura
TCAACGAGCAGAAAAAATGAATAGCAATTTAATTGTTACGAACAGCTTCAATTGAGAGAGTTTCTTTTTTTTTTTTTCTATTTCAATACATTGAAATAGCCAAGTTTAGGCGACCTTCCAAATTAAGGGTTCATTTGGAAAAAAAAGATAAATTGCTTCTTTATCTTTTATCCTGTGGTAAGGTATTCATCTCTCTGAGACACCAGGACAATCAAAACTGTAGATATTTTCTCTCCATCATTTGAAATCGTCGTGATCCAGCAGATGCAATTTGCACTTTAAATGACAGTCAACCCTAATCTCTGGTAGTTAACGAGTGCTATTGAATTGCATATTTGTCCTTTGGATGCTTTTAATTCGATTTCATATTGAATGGTAGTTTGGGACTATCGACGAAAAATCTGGGCGTATTTTGTGCGAATGCACGAAATCGGTGAGTGAATCGGATGATGTGGGTGAATATGTATTTCAGGACAAGAAAAACATAGACCCTGATCACCAAGCACTCTTTGAGTCTCCACATGCTTACGCGGTAAAATTTTGACTAATATGTTCATACAATTTGTAAAAAACTAACTGTTTCTTGTTTTTTGTAAAACAATTTTTGTCATATTGTATCAAATTTTTTTTGCTATAATGAATTCCGACGACAGCACCTTCAGGAACACCTCGACATTAAATATGTTTTTTAGATCAAATTAATACACTTAATCTCCTTTTGTATAGTTTCTGGATAAAAGGATTATAAACCGAAACAAAAATTTGTGAGAAAATGTTTACAAACTGCCCACACTAGCCAATCTGGGCTCCAGTAAGCTGATTATTGGTTGCAAGGTAGTTAAAGGGATGTTCTATGGATTTGTGAACCAAACTGTTTCGTCTCTGCAAGTTTCAACAAATTTTTTTGAAACAAATTAAATTTCAAATGACAGACATTGATTTGTGGCATCCCGCGATGGTGAAGCTGGGCCGATCGCAAGCTTTGGGCAGTGGGCCGCATCCATCACCACTTGTGCTGGACGAAGATCTTCTTGCGCGCGTTGATGCTTTCGCCATCGCTACTCCATCGCGTGAAACTGCATCAATACAACAACTCGCCACTTATCTAGCTACAAAGTACGCTGACGATCAAGTTGCTCAGATTCGCGCTTTATTTTGCTGGATCGCGTCAAACATCCGCTATGATTGGCCTGCCGTGAGTTTTTTTTAAAATAAGAATTGCAGCTCAAAAAAAAATGTATCTGGCAGTATTTGTCCGGAAAGCTACCGAAGCAGGATGCTGAACATGTGCTACAGTCGCGTGTTTCGGTTTGCGAAGGATACTCGAATCTCTTTCTGGCTCTGTGCAATTGCGTGGGAATAAAAGCCTATAAAATCATTGGGGGCGCAATGGGTGTGGGCCTTGAAGCTGGCGATCCGGCTGTTAATCTCGATGCGCATGCGTGGAATGCTGTTCTTGTTCGCGGGGAGTATCGGTACGAATATAATTTATTCTCTCAATATTCGAATGTTTCAATAACCAATTTTCTTTGTGTCTTGATTGAATATTGCGTGTCTGAAACTGAAAATACATTACAACAGTTTTATTGAATCAACATGGGCTTCTGGAACAGTTTCCAACGGAAAGTTTATCACACATTACAATCCAACGCCATACTTCCTCGTTTCGCCAAAACAGTTTATCTACTCGCATATTCCCAAAGACGATCCATCACAACAATTTTTGTCCACCCCACTCACTCATAAGGAATGGATCGAACTCCCGCATATTGGACCTGCGTTTCGCATAAACGGAATGCGCCTTGTCCGCGCATCTGGCCACGACACCCAAATACAAACCCACGGAAACGCGCTTCTCTCGTTCCTCGACATCCGCGACGACTATCTCGAAATCGTCATCGAAGTTGAAACTGTAAATTTCCGCAAAACTGGCGGCACAATCCTTACCCACTTGACTCGTGGCGAACTAGCACCGCTTTCCACAACTGCCAAGTCACTCGTCTGGATTGATTCAACACACCACAAGACTACTATCCATGATAAAGGAGGGCTTGCCACTTCGTTGCTTGACTACTGCCACCCGCATCCAGTGCATTCAACGGTTAAATCTGTTCACACTTTTTTCACATATCTTCCGCGTGGTGAATTTGTTTGTCGAATTATGGCGTCGCTGTCGCAAGAGCTTGCTGGCACATGCTTTCCAGCACTCACATTTCGTGTGCACAACACAGGTTCAGGAACGCGTGGGCCACCGCCGAAATTGTACAGTGGTAGTGGTGTTCGACCTATTGCGCCGGTTGAGGATACATTAAAAGTTGGAAGCACTGTTCTGTTTAAAGCTCAAGTTGATGAAGACTTTAATGGCAGTGATGTAATTGTCATGTCGCCGGACAAGCAAATTACTAAAATGGTTCTTGAAGACTCCTTTCGCCGCTTTTGGACTACAAAAGTTGATATTAATGTGGCTGGGGAATGGAGAGTTGGGATGCAAACTGGATTAAAATTGTCTTTTGGTGCTGGATACAAGGCTGTTTGAAACAAAATCGAAACAATGAGAAGAAAAGACCGAAAAATGCAAATAAAAAAAGGAAAATTTATATCTTGTTCAAAATTCAAGTTCAAATTCTGTTTTATTGGCGCGATAGCCCGGCTGGAGTTCAATTAGCGGCCACACAAGCATTTTCAATCATCTTGAGACGGAATTTCTGTTTATTGATGGCAACGATGATTCACCACCACGACAACTCAAAGCATGAGACACAACAGCTGATGATAGATTTTATAAGCGTTGAATTTGAATTTGTTTATCCGAATCGCGGACTTTAAGTTGCTAAGGAAATGCCAAAATCTGTTATTGTTAATTGCAATTCTAACTAGCATGCCTGAAAGCCATATTTGAAATGAAGAATTTTGCTGCTGGCTGCTTTGAGCAAATCGCAATAAATATTACGATTTCATTATTTCAAAAAATGAGAAGCAGCACTGGCAGTCTTCACACGGAGCGGCTCTACGAAGTAGATTGAAAAATACTTTATTTCGAGCACAGAAACAATAGCAAAACTCTTACTTACATCGAATGTTTCCAATTGGGTTGCTTGATTACTCTTACCAATGTAGATTAGGCTGAAAATCAACTAAATCCATCGCACTTACCTTTTTCTCTACTGAAACTGAGCACACAGCTATCTGCAAACTTGGAGGTGCTCATCAACCTTTGGAATAGACTGACAGCTTCTCATAACTATCCACAAAGACAATCTTGGCACAATTGCGCAACGAATCAGTGAAATTTACTTTATATACTAATTACTATAACTACATTTACAACCTGATCTCGAATGAAGGCATAGCTAAATATATTGTCCCCAAAAGTTGACTGTATAAAGGAATGGGCTATTACCTCTGTCAGCTCCCCTCTTAAAATATCGAAGCTTGCAAAAAAAAGAGTTAAATTAAAGGGACTGATTTGCAATCTTATCAAATTTAAATGAACCTAATATGAATTCATCCCACAATATTTCCGCAATCTCAAGCAGACTGGTCATTCTCTTTTTTTAAGACAGAGCGGACGGTTTGCATGTTATAAAAAATGTTACGTGAAGTTTGAACTGAAATTTTATTTGTTTGTAGGGATATGACAATAAATTGAAAAAGAAGTATTACTTATTCAAAACACATTTTTTAATAAATATTGTGCTATTTTGAGAATTTCTGCAGCAATGAATCTCAAATAATATGTTTATTATCTGATCTGGAGATATTGGGCACCCGTAAAAAAACATCCAACCCATGGCCTCCGACGCTTTTAAGTTCCAACGATCCGCCAAAATATTTTGCATATATGCGTGACATTGGCAATCCAAATCCGAGGCCTTTTCACAAAGCAGGTGGTTATTAGGAAGAAAAAGAAAAGAAGAAGTAAACATACCAGCAATTGGCCCACCAACTCCAGCTTGCATAGCCTGACGAGACTGTGACGAGAATATGCTTAAATCCGTATCAAGTTCAGATTTTGGTACAGTTGTGTACGAGTATTCAAAAACGCGCGACATTTCTTTTGAGAAATATAAATAAATGTAATGAATACAAATCTATAAATTGAAAGGATATTACCATCTGGAGGAATGCCGCCGCCACGGTCTCGAAATCTAATTGTGACATCATCCGGCCCTCGAGCGACCGTAATTTGAATCGGAGGCGGAAAAGATTCGGTTCGACTTACAGCACCTGATTGTCGCAGCTTCACAAAATGTTCAACAGTAGCGCGGTTCGCGTTTTTCAGAATTTCCATAAAAATATATTCAAGATGATTGCTAATGTATGTGATTCTTGTGTCAAGATGCCCCGTCAATTCAAACTCGGGGGCAATGCCGTAGTTGATTTCGCAAAGCTCTTGGACGTAATCTGCCGTTTGCTTGAGGAGTGACGTGGGACTTAATGATGTGTTCAGGACACCAATGTATCCAGGAATCGGATCTTGGAGAGCCAGATGATGTTCTGCAAGAACTGGGTTGCGGCATAAAATAAGCAGGAATAAAATTAACGCGGAGAAAGAAAAAAACAACCAAAATGCAAAAAACCAGAAGGATGAAAAATAATTTACCTCGAATAGCAATACGAGAATAAATCATTCCGTCCAAAAATTCTGCTGCATCTTCTTTTGACATATATTTACCACACTCTTTGAATCCTTCAAGCAAAATTTTATAACTGCCAAACTTTAAATTGAAATAAAAGTAAAATATACCTTTCGCTAAGCGAGGAATAACGTCAGTGTGCGATGCAACAAGGTCTTTGAGGGTGGTGGTAAACAGTTTAGTTGAATCATTGTCGTCGGGTTCAGGTAAATTCGAAAGGGTTTCGAAAGAGTCGAGATACAGCTGATAGATGCCTCTGATGTGAGGATTGACGCCGACAATGAATGGCAGTTTCTGGATGGCTGGAGCAGGCGTGTTATAAAAAGTAATGGTGACCAGACTTTACCCTTTACGCGGCGCGCCAGACGCTTGGGCAGTTCGGCGTGCAGCAGCAGGGCAGACTCGCGCGTGGTGTTGATGTTGGCGTTGGCATTGTTGTTGTTGCTGCTGTTTGTTGATGAGCTGCCCAGATCGAGCAGTCGGGCAAGCGTGACTCTTGTGATTGGGGCGGCGGCCTGTTCGTGCACACGCGAATTTGCCGATGCCCACGTGGTGTTAGTTCGAATGCCAGATGCGCGTGCCAGAACGCCAGAGCCACTCCGCCAAATCCTTTCAGCAACACAGTCAACTCGTCGCATTCACTCGCTACACAAAACAAAAAAATTATGTGTGTGAAATCATCATCTTAATTTAATTATTTTACAAACACGAGAAATAACTATACGTGCACGTGCCATACAGTATGTACCCCAAAAACAATCAAGAGCAATGTCTTGCCCTGATCAACAGAACCCAAACAACAATTACACACCAATCAATTTGAACCTGCCAAGTCATCATCAACAAGAAACGAGAGTCCCATTTTTTCAAGCGCAACTGGTCGTGACATATACGGCTGAAAATGCGCTCGAGATACTAGCGTCATCATACAATCTTCCGGGGGCGAATGTTGCTGTTCCAATCGCCCTGCTGCTTGCGGATACACCTTCATTGGTATTGCAACTGTTGGCGGGAGCCTCGGCACTTCGTGGCGTCCCTCTCTTGGGCTGCACGAGAGTGATTGGCTTGAAACAGCAGAAAGTGGCGGAAGAACCCAGGATCTCTTTTCTGCTTGCTTTGAAATAACGTGATTCCATGCGAGCCATGTTTGCTGTACCGAAGACTGCACTGGCATAGATGGCTGGTTTGGCCGCGTCGACATTCCTAATTTCATTGGTGTGGGGCTGGTTTGTTGGTAGTTTTGATTCGTTTAGTAACATTGCACTCGAGTGGATTATATTTTGAAATAGGGCGGGAAATATCTTTTGATATCAAAGGATTATTACCAGTTGACGTGATAGACACAATCTTTGCCCATTCGAGCGCAACGAGAACATATGTCCGCCTTGTCGCATTTCTTTTTCGTAACCCGGCATTCTTCACAAGATTTGAAGCGTCGTGCCGCTGCTTGATATGGATGCTGAGGTTTAGTTTCAGCGGGATATCGCGGCATTGGATAGAGTTTAGCTTGATTGAACTTTTTTTTCTTTTTTGTTTAGGAATAGAGAATAAGTCAGCAAAGTGGGCGGAAAAAATGGCTTGGAGAATGAAAAAAATTTTCAAGTGGCTCGATTTTTTGGTGTCTTTTTTTCCTCGCCGAGAGTTCGGAACGATACTGAATGCTTAGATTTGGCTAGTGGAGTGTCAAAAAATTACTAAAACTCTTCAAATATACGTTTCCGCCACATTTTTTTCACCATTTCTCTTCGTTTGAGTGTTTTTGGACCTCGTCAAACCACGTGACAAACAATTGACCCTATATCATTACATAACGGAAAAAGAGAGAAACGAAGCCAGTTTTTACCAGAAAATCTACAAATTAGCGTGGATTATAAATATGAAATACATGCTAAGAAAATAAAGGAAACTTGTGTAAAACTGTTTCCTGAAATCATTTACAGGTAAAAATGTCAGGTGGTTGTCCGCGTTTGAATTAAATGAGCAAAACATGATATCACTACCTTTATTTCCAAAAGACTTATCCCGAACATCTAATGAATCATGGACTCAGAAAGGATTACCATGCAATTTTTTAGTTGAAGATCCACTCGTTTTCGCAGTCAAAAAATGAAATAAATGGAAAGATTTTCAAAAAATTCCTGACATAAGACCAAAAAAAAAAAATCTATCGATGGCCAAGAGAATGAATAAGTTTGAAGAACAGTTTCGTTCTTTATTCTCACTTTTATTTTAGTTTTTCCCTGATAGCAAGGGTTTTACTTTGACGGAAAAGAAAATTGAAGTAATAAGAATGCCAAAAAAAAAAAAAAAAAATCGGCAATAATGCTGTTCGATAAATTACATTTCCGATGACGTCATCGGATAATCTCGGCTGCAGCTTCCGAAACTGATCTTTTCTGTCATTTCAGTTGAGTCATTTGGCGAAATAACTTTTTTTTTTTGACTGCACCGAATTTCAATTATAAAAACGCAATTTACGAAATTACTTTCAATGATGTGACTTTTCTCAGTAGAAAAGGGGAAATGCGAAATGACCATCTTGTTCTCAAAAACAAAACAAAAAAAAACAAAGTCATTTTTCAGGGACATGTTCTCCACCTCAATTATCGCTCGTTCTTTTCTCAAAACTTCCTTTCTTGGCGCTCCAAAAGTAAGCTCTATTTTCATTTTCATTTATACTGATTTTTTATCAATTTTTCAGGGTACAAATCAAAGTTAAAAGAAAACAATCCATCGTCACCACAGTATTCCTTCAATTAACCGTTTTTTTAAATTGTACTCAGGCTACGCATCAGCATCAAATAAAATTGTTCTTATCGGCCACGTAGGAGTCGCAAACCAACCAAAAACTTATAAAACAAAAGATGGCAAAGACGGTACCGCATATTCATTCACTCTTGCAACAACTGACAGATTCAAGAAAAATAACTTGCTGCAGACGGTGACTCAGTGGCACAAGGTTGCGCAGTTTAGAACAACTGGAAGCTGGATTTACGAGTCAAAGGCGCTTGCTAGAGGGGCGCTCGTTTCGGTTGAAGGGAAGATTAACTATTCTGTCAAGGATGGAATCAAGTACACTGATATTATTGCTAGTATGTCGTTGTTCTTAATTTTATTTTTTTATTACTTTTTATTATTTTTATTTTTTTGCCCTTCAAATTTTAAATCGTTTGTTTTTTTATCTTGGCAGAAAGGATCAAGGTACTTAAGTTCTCTCCATTGTACAAAAGATTCGGCGACGAAAAAAATAACAAAAAGTTTGGTGCAATCGTCAATGATCGAAAAGTCCGCCAGAAACTGATCCAATCATCAAGATATCAACCCAATCTAAAATCGAACCTCAACTTTAAAATTGCAATTGATACATTAAATTTCAGCTTTTTTTTCTTTTCCATCTTTTTCTTCTTGTACGTCATTTAATTTTTTTTTTTTGAGTTTTGTTTTTTCAAATTTAACAGTCAAAAAATAAAAAATGAAGTTTATTGATAACAAAATCAATGCACTTTTATCAAAATATTCAGAGCTATTATAAAGATGCAATTTCATTTTTGAAGGTGAATTTGTTTTTGTTCTGCCAAATTTTATAATAAGCGTCAGAATGTTGTTGTTCTTCGGTTCCACTGTAGAAATAAATACTTTCTTGAAAGTGAAAGGAATGAAACTCGATTTTAAATAAACGAAGTCGTTGCTTTATTCTAAATGCATCTTTGTTGGTTCCTTTTAAACGCTATTTAAGTGGTTGATACATTCGTGTGCAGCACAAAATGCAAGAGTAACAGACATTTCGTGAAATGGGTTAATTTTTACCGCCAAATCTGTGAAATTTCTTTCAATGATGCCACTTTCTTTGGCAGAAAAAGAGAAAAAGAGAAATGGTAGCTTGTCTTGTAAATTCAAATCTCATAAGCAAATCGCTCGCACTTTCTTCAAGTACTCTTATATCTGCATTTCAAGAGTAATTCTTATTATTTTTACCGCAATTGTTTTTTATTATCATTATTATTATCGCCGTACTTTTTTTTTTCTCCGCCTTTTCTATTCGTGAATTTATCACTCACCATCGCTGAATTAATTTTTAACAGGTTGCTTCAGTATCAAACATCATTGCCTTAGTCGGCCATGTTGGCTATGTTGGCTATGTTGAAACCCAAAAACTACAAAACAAAAGATGGAAAAGATTGCACTGCATGCACTTATTCACTCTTGCGGCAAGCGACAAATTCAAAAAAAAAACTTTTGCAGATTGGAAAAGTGATTTACAAGTCGAAAGCGCTTGTTAGAAGGGTGCTTGTTTTAGTCGAAGGTATATTAATCAAGTACGCTGATATTATGGTATGTTGTGCTGCTTTTTTTTTTTTTTAATTATTTATTTTTAATTTTTAACAAAATTTTTAATTTCATCTATTTTTTACTTAGATTTCAGGCCTCAATTATGTTCTAATAAACAAAAGACTCGGCGATAAAAGAGACAATAAGAAGGCAACCACCGAAACTCCTGTCAACACTTAACCTGAAGTTGCGCAAGCTGAAATAGATGTCGCGCAACTCAACGGTTTTAGTCAATACTTTCTTACAAATATTCTCATCGCCGTGTTACATTTTCTTTTTTCTACTACATCCTGCCCTCTTTTATTTTTTGATATTCTGGTTACTGTGTTTGATGATTTTGATTTTTTTTCTCTGCTACTTACTTTTCGTTGAATAAACAAACTGCTAGTGGAGTCCACCTTTTCCATTTGTTTGTACTTTATCTTATGTTTTGATTCCAGCTTACGTGTCGGTTTTGCTGAGATGCATCTTTCTTCTGGGTGAGTTCGGCGCGAATATCTGCTCTTGGCCCCAATTTTTTTTCAATTTTCAACAATGAGCAGCGGAAGCAAAACAACGCTTCATCCGTTTCCCGACCAGTGCCTGTCGACTAACCGCCGGCTCAAAAGCTGTGAAGGTGCGTCAAAATGACTCAAAGTAAACAGCAGCGACATAATGCGTCCGCCTGGGATGCTGCGTGCAACACGCGGCGAGGACTTGGGTCTTAATTGGAGATGGGCGGACTCTTGCTTGTGGGTTTGCGTCTTTCTTGCCAATATTGCGCTTTTTCAACCGAGCCGTAGTGCCGTCGCTCATTTTTGCTCTCGCTATTCGGACGCACTATTCAGACTTGGATGCTTCCTTACTTTTCGTTCACTATTCGACGCCACTCACTCACTCTGTTTATTTACCAATCTCAGGCTGTCGTCTCAGCAACAAAAAATGCAACCGTGCAGTCGTCTGCGAGCGCTGCGCAAAGAAAAGAATTCCCTGTGTCTATTCCAAGAACAGGTCAGTTCCGTGTTTCCTGTGACAATTTTCCGACGCTGGATCACCAAATTCATTATTCGAAATTATTCAGCACCCGCAGCAAAGTATATCGTGAACTAAAAGAGAAGAGAAAAAATATTGGCCTTGGAATTCTGCCGGAAACACAGCAGGCTCAGAGTCCCGCCGCCGAAGATCCACCGATCTTAGTGAAGAAAATGCCCATACTGATAGCACCAAAACCAGCTTCAAAATTGATATCGGCATCGGTATCGTCAATTCCACAGCGTGTACTGTCTTCTGTAAATGCCCACTCTGGTCATTTTATGCCTGCTGCAAAGAGTTTGTTTGGTTCGCTGAATGCCTCCACTTCAGCTACTTCCACGCCACCTCGACACAATACAACCAGTACACCCCGCCGGACGCAAAGTTGCATACCACCACTTTCTGTTTGTCCAGCACAAGGCGCTGTCAGCTCCGTCCCTTCTCAATCCGCAGACACACCTCAGTGGCCCAATCTGCAAAATAGCAATTATTCTCATAGCTTCCCGGTTAGGTCTGCTACCATGTATGCCTCTTTCACACCCAATGTTTCGACGTCAAGTCTTGTTCCGTCTTCTGCACGTGGCCAGCAGGAAGTTCCGGTTATGCTACCACTTTCAATGCGTTTTCAACAGCAGCAACAGCTGGAGTACGAAAAAAAGCAAAAGGCCTTATATCACCAACACAACAGTGAACATAATATCCTAAGTCCAATAAGTCCGATAAAGAATTGGCCTGATTTCGGTTCTGAATTGGCTCCAAGTAATGCTGTATCTCTGGTTGAGCGGGTGGAGCCTTTTGTTTCTTCTAATCCGGAGGATGTAGAAGCTTTGTGTGTGGCTAATGAACTTGTTTCCTTTTCTCGAGCAGCAAGTATGAGTATCAGCAAGCTTGTGGACTGACCATTTATTTTTTGAGAGATGGGGGTAAATTTTCTGGTGCATTGTATATCATGCATCAATCTATCATTTTATTGGGAAAAGGTTTTTGATGAATCGTTTGAACAAAGAATTATAAATTTTGAGCCCAAGTCCGCATGATTTGACCTGAGTCCGCCCACCTTTTTTTGTCATGGAAATTGATCATTTTTTTCATTTTCAACCCTGGAGTTTTTTTTCTTGATGGAAGAAGCATTTTGAAGTTTGGAACTTTGTCTTGGCCAGCAAACAAACAGCAAACAGTTTCGGGCAACAGAGAGTCATACACCCAGCGTTTTGCCGTTGAATGTCACATCCTTTCCCAGATCAATGCCCGTCGTTGAACGTGCGTCTTCGTTCGTGCGAACCGTGTCGTTTGGCCAAACGCAAATGTGATTTAAAAAACAGCTGCGACAGATGCTCGCGGCTGAAACTCGATTGTGTATATTCGAAAAATAGGTTTGTAGAGGTTGGCTTTTCTTGTCTTGTTGTTTTCGTTGTTTAGGCCGCACTGCTGTCCGCTGGCGGCCTTCATCTTTGTGTCTCGGAATTAAAAAAAATACTGTTGACAAAACACAGCACAAAAAACAAACAATTTAAACGACTTCAAGCACTGAAAGCCAATGGCGGTGTGGAGCGCGCCGCGCCACTTCCTCAAGTCCGTTCAGTTCTTCCAGCACAACACACTCGAAATGCGCACAATGGAAGCAACGCGCCACGACAATCACAAAGCTATCATGGACCCCGGCAAGAATACCTTCGTTCTCAGCAATACCCACAAAACTACAATTATGCCCCAAATCATCAGCCTAGTTACCACAGTCATTATCAAACGACTTTGCCTGCCACACATACATCATTATCGCCGAATCTGCCACCCAGACCTTACCAGTATGATTACAAAATGGGCTCAAATCAGCCCATATCCCCGTTAAAACCACCACCATCTCCGTCGCTGCCACAATACCCACCATACCATTATCTCGCCGAACATTATCGGGTTGATCCAGTTCCGCGAGAGAATCTGTATTATTATCCGCATTATTCTGACTCAGCATCGGCCCCGGTATATTCGCAACCATCAACCGCATATAGCAATTATTATGCGAACGGTCAAGGAAATCACCCGCCACCCCCGGAAAACGGATATATCTGTTATCCAGGTGGCGAAAGTCGCATAATTTACCCAGAAAATAACCGGACAAATCGCCCAGACGACAGCCACATGAATCGTTCAGCCGACGGCCAAATAAATCGTCAAGTGGACAGCGGTAAATTATCCAGTGCCGAAACATTGTTGCGTAACACGAATTCTTGCGAAGGCGGTGGCGCTGACAGCGGTAGCGATGAAATATTTCCACAGCCGGAACAACCGTTGGAAACAAAGCGTGCACTGAGTGGATTGGATGAATTGGCGACAGTTGCACTGAGCTATGCATCAGAGGGTTAGGAAGGGGTTGAAACAAAATAAAAATTATGAACCATATTTGGTTCAATCAGGAACTGCTATTGTTTTTCTTCCATTCTCTGTTATTACGACGTAATAGTAATAAATTATTGATTTTGAGACCTTGTAATGTTTCCAGAGTAAGAAAAAATGTCGGCTTGCAAGCATAAACAGATGACCGTTTTCTTTCGCTTTCAATTTGTAATAAAAGGCAGATTTTATTTTCACTCTGTTTTTGAAATGACACCCTTCGTCGGAATATGGAGAGTTACAAATACATGCGCCACCTGAAAATTATTTTGCTGCGAAGGGGAAAGCTTTCCAATTTTGAATCAGTATGGGTAAGGAAAATAGCGGTTAGATAGCTTCCCTTGTTTTGCAGTTTATAAAGCCTGCTTGTATTTTGCGGTTTTATTTGTTTTAAAGTAGTGTGACGGTTCTTCGCATGAACATACGATCGTTTATACATTTTTAACTTCGGATCAGCTCCGATAAGAATAATAGAGATTAGATATTGCTTGTGCAACGTTGCAAAACTTGTTGATTATCATTGCTACTTTGTCTTTTGAATCTTTTCAATCTGTTATTTGGACAAGATTTCAGATGCTTTTTATAAAAGCACAAATTCCCAGAGTCTAAAATTCGTGGGATAAAAATAAGTCAATGAGAAACCCATACAAATACTGATAACTCCATGATTCTCGAGAGTAATACTATTTTAAAGAAGAATCGCATTTTCATACTCGAAACAAATTGATTGGCACAAAATTTTTCGAGATGAAAAAATAGGTGATAACAGGAGCAATTACTGATTCCACTAACAAAAAAATGGATGGCTGAAACTCAGAGAGTCATTTTTGATAATTTTGTACGTTTGTGGAAGGAGTAATAGGGTATCTCCGTACCGACTAGAAGTTTGCACTATTACTTAGTGCATAACGAGATTGATTTTATCACTGGAACTATTTGAGATTGAATGAAATATGCAGCTGCGAAGCCATTCGACTTTTATTAACAAACTGGCATAGATCACTGTTTTGATGAAACTTTTCCTGCCGTTTGAAAAGATCTCGGCCTCGCTAAAGAAATTTTTCTTGAAAACAGCGAAAGCCAAATGCACCCATTTCCAAACCGCTGTCTAACTGGCAACAAACGACTCAAATCTTGCGAGAATTGTCGACTGCAGAATCGCAAGTGTGATCGCAAAGAAGTTTGCGGGCGTTGCGACAAGCTGAGCTTAGCTTGTTGTTACACTCAGAATAGGTAATTTATTTGAATGTTTGCCTGAAAACCGGGCCGTCACAGGACCTCGGGCAGCTCGAAGATGGATAGCTCAGAATATTATTTAAAAATACAGCACGAGAAACAAGGCTTTCAAGGATCTGAAAAAGAGTTTGTTGCAATCGCGCCGGCCACCAGTTGCTGTACGTAACAGCCGTGGGGTTGGCAATACCGGCATCGCCAGCCGCCGCATGGGGCGCAGTAGAACCAAAAATACCGAGACCTCAATGCTAGCATTGGATGCCGATTCAGTAGCCGCGCCTGCCGTCGCTACCACTATAATTTCCGAGCCAAGCCCATTTGAGCATCCCAAGCCAACAGAAATACCCCCACAAAACCTAGAGTATTTTCCCCCTGTGGCGCCGTCTCCACGCCCATTCGTACCATCTATCGCGCCAATGACGGTTCCCAGCCAGAGCTTCAACTATATTCCTGCATTGCCAACCTTTTTGTCAGGACAAGTCTCCGAAATGCCCAGGCATATTTTCCCCATTATCACAGCACCTACTTTTGCTCTACAGCAACAGCACCCGACTTATCACATACGACGGCAGCCGCCACTTTCTTTAATTCATAACACTGGCCTTGCGCCGTCCCCGTTTTTTAATACTCCTGCGATTGCAATGTCGACAACTCCAGAACTTCAAGACTCACATCAATTTCTCACCGAGCATCTACTTTTTCCGTCGTCTATATTTTCCTCTCCATCTGGCGCCACTTCACAAGATTCTGGATTTACACCGCAAATTTCGTTTTCATCGGGCCCGATAGTGACTAGTGGTGGTAACTTTTTTGACGAAAACAAGATTAATTCGTTTTTAGCGGTGCCGTTTCCATGGAATTCAAACATTTTTGTTGATCAGAAGCCTCAGATCATATATAATGAAAATGGAAATGATTATGACCTTAGAATTTAATTTGATTCGATTTTTTCCATTATCATTTTTTGTTTTTATTTAATTTCTTTGCCATGCTTTTTAGTGGTTGCTCTGGTGTACGAACTTTTCAGTAAAAAATGACTTAAATTTGTTCAAAATAAAAATACAAGTATGAATATATATTGATAAAATTTATTTAAATATAATCGATATCCTTTCTTACTCTCATGACGAGTGACCCAAAACAAATTATTAGGGTTATATAAAAAACGTTAAATCAAAAACGCGATATATTGCTTGTTTGTTTTTATTCCACTTACGTATTTACATACTGCAAAAACAGTCGTTGAATTTCATAAGCCAATGAGTATGTGACTTCGAAATATTCAGGTGAAGAATTTTGCAGATTTTGCAGCATATTCATTAAAATAACAATTTTCGTTTGAAGACGTGGCTATTCATCGCGTTGAGTCATAAGATAAGTCTTTTTGCCTATGATATTATGATTCCAATCGCAGCTCGCCCTCGTTTATATTGTTTTTGATTTTGAAACAATTTTTGAACCAAACATGCGGCATCGGCGTCAAGCACTTTAAGATGAATTTTGAACAAATCTTTCTTTTTTTCGCAGTAGAAATTTGAGATGGGTTGTTGCTGAGATTTACGACCACTGCTGCCGATTCTTCAATGCCAAGCTTATTATTCACCTCTTTGATTACGTGATCGATTTCATCCAATCCGTGATCTTCAGCATAATGAGTAATATTGTTTTTTTGTAGGTTTGGTTGATTTCGGTTGTGTTTTCTGTTTCGCTGGTGTTGCCGCTCTCGTCACTTTCTTTTTGTGTTTCTTCTTGCTGTCGTTCGTGACCATTTTCGTCGTGGTCTTCGCCTTCGCTCTGCCGTCATAACCACAAACCAAAGTTAACAAACGACTAGGAAAGTTTTCCGGGCTTTGCAAGCGCCGTTGCAGTTATGGACGCTTTCGCGGGGCAATTTAAACTCATTTCGATTTCTTTTTCAGTTTCGCCCGATATGGACACCAGCGCCGCAACAAGCGCCGCAAGTAACGGCGCCGATGCTCCGTCGAATGTTCAAGTACGGTTGGCCATACTGGAACGGGTATGTGTTTTGTGTGTGTGTTTTCTATTTGCTTTGTGTCAATAAATTGCCAGTACTAAAGAATTGAATAAATTCAATGTACAGAGATTTCAAGCACTTCTCGACGCTACTACCCCGCACTGGCAGCAGCGCTGGATCGGAACAGCTGTCCTGTTATTCCTCTACTTTGTCCGCGTTTTTGTGATCTCTGCATTTTATATTGTCACGGTAAATGTCGATTGCGAACTCACCTTCACCAATTGAATTCGGCCTTTTTTATAAATCTTAATGACGATTCCTTAAATTTATTCAATAATTCAGTATTCACTCGGAATCTATTTGCTTAATCTATTCCTTGCATTTGTGCAGCCCAAGTTTGATCCCGCCATGGAGGCCATGGAGGAAGGAGGAGAAGATATGGCTTTGCCTGTCAAATCAGACGATGAATTCAAGCCTTTTATTAGACGGCTACCCGAATTTAAGTTCTGGTAAGCCAGCTATATTTGCATTTAATTAAGTGACATCTGATAAATTCTTTCAAGGTATTGGGCGACTCGAGGAATCACAACTGCATTTTTTTGCACATTGTTTCCTATCTTTGACGTTCCCGTCTTCTGGCCTATTCTTGTGTAAGCGCTAATATTGTTTTTTAAACAAGTAATTCTTATCAAAAAAATATTATTATTATTTTCAGCGTTTACTTTTTGATTTTACTTGGTCTAACGATGAAACAACGTATTAAGCACATGATTAAATATAAATACGTGCCTTGGAACTTTGGGAAAAAGAGCTATGGTGGAAAGAACAGCATGTGAGAATTTATTTCTGCTTTGATGTGGAAGTTGCTATTTGGGTGAAAGCCTTTAGTGTACAGGATCTTTTCGTTCTGTTTGTGCGCGAGAAATATAGATGGTCAGGGGAAACAAATAATTATTGTTTTATTTATCTTTTTCAATACTATGAGTAAGTATTTCAAAACAGAAAAAAATTTTGAAAATGCAGATATAAAGGAATTTATTTCCTTGAATTTTCGACCCATTCCGGGACAATCCTGTTCAAATACTTCATAAATTTCCAAAGACCAACCTGAAGCTCGAGGTTTCCCGCAGCATCTTCCCCGAGTTCTGGAAAAGCTATTCCAACCCCAAACAATCCCGGAACAATGACGCCAGTTTTCGCATCATATTGGCTCAAATCCACGCCCTCAACATCAAGCCGTTCCCGTTCAAAACCGATTGCATAAATGACTTTGGTGCATCTTTTTAGAACATCTGTAGCAGCATCTTCACCACCTTTATCACCTGAAGTTTTGATTCTCATTAAACCCTGAGGTAGTCTCCGGTCATCAAGCAAATTTTCACGAGCCCATGTAGCAGTGTTTCCTTTCAACCCTGTGCTATCATTGATAAACTTTCCGTGTCCAACGTTTTCGGCAAATGAGAGGTCAGCACGGTAGATATTGATGACTTCGTGCACGCACACAGTTTCAAGGAGGTCGCGTATAATCATAATGGCCGAGTGTGAAGAGCCAAAGACAGCAACGCTGTCGGAAGGAACGCATATTTGTGTGAGACGGTCGATTTGAAGAGCGTCTTCAAGGGGAATGAGACTCAAAGCTGGGTTTGCTTTGGGCGGATGCAGAGTTTTTGCAACAGAGCCAGTAGCCAGAACAATATTTTCTGCGAACACAGCAGACGCGTTTATAACCGGCATTAAAGTTGTGGGCGTTGTAGAAGTAGACTCAGTAAGTATTTGCCATTGCCACTCGCGGCTATTATTGATGTTGTTGCTGTTATCAGTGGTTGCTTTGTTGGTTTTGGTAATGCGTACGACGTATGAAGTCAGTGGTACAACCTGGGCACACAATGCCGCCGTCACGTCGAGAAGAGGGTCGGCAATAAAGCTGAGTTTGCACGTATCTGTTGGTGACAGACTGTGCAGCACATGTTTGCTGTTGCTATCACTACTACTAACGTTATATTTAAATGCAGGTGACGCCGTGAGAAAGTCTACAAATAGCTGCACAGTCGTGTTTGACGAGACGCTGCGCCACTTGCGACCCAGAAGCCCAACGTCAAAGTGCGGATCGATCCACGCAATCTGCTTCTCGCTGATTCCCGCATCAAGCAGTTTTCCGATGGCTGCAATTCCTGCTGGCCCAGCACCAATAACCACCCACTGGAACTCTTGCTGCGTTGCGGATACTGTAGCTGTTTTGCCAGGATTAATCGCCGCTGCGGCTCTTGTTGTCAATCTTGCTCGCGAGTGTATTGCTCCCATTCCTTTTGCGTTGTTTTTTCGGTTTTTTTTCTTTCCTTGTAAAATTGACCTTTTTATTCGCACGCGGTGTCACATGATTCTTTTTTTCCTTTTTTCTTCTCATGTGACTCACTTAGGTTGGAATTGCAGAAACGACTGAAGAAACATTTCTTTTCGCCTCAGTTAATAAAGACAGCTCATTTTTCTCCCGTTGTCTAACATTAACAGCCGTCAGTTTATTCTCGATTGATCTTATCACAACACGGCAAACAAAAACTATGGCTCAAATTCAAGATCACCTCCATATGGCTCAATAATATCAATTGCAATCGCAGGGCTCAAACCAGTCTCAGTTAATCCCAAAAACTTCTACCAAAATTAGAATGAGTTTTTGAAATTGAAAAATTAGTAAATAAAATCTAAATAATAAAGACCAATTCCGCGAGTTGAAGCTCAAATAGCATTTATTTTTAGCCATCTAGCATAGATTTCTGTGTTAGCAATTGAATATACACCCCAATAATTCAGAAACTCGTTTTTGATTATTTTTAGTTGCTCATTGGTCCAAGCTATTGGATTCGTGAGTAAAAATTACACTAGCCGTAGCTGTAGCAAATATTAGCTATCTCTGTTGCCAACTCGCTGTGTCAGTGCCAAAACTTGTAAAAGCTAAATAAAGTCCCTGAACCGTCAGAGTAAAAAATAGCAGTACAGCGAAGATCAAGCAGAAGACTTGGTCAGCCAGTTAGCTAGAAACTTTACTGTCACCTTTTGTCTGCTTTGAAGCTGATTCTAATCCACCCGTCCGCTTTAATTTGACCGCTCTATTTGATGCCCGCATAGCCAATCGAACGTCACTAAAAAATACACCAGGAAACAATATTTACAAGAATGATGTCGTCGGTTTATTTCCTTTCTAATTACCTTTATTTTGTTCTTCCATTGTCTCGTCTGAATATTTGACTGACACTCTTTTCTTTTTATTTGCAGTACTGCAACTTTCATCTTCTGGCAAGAGTAAGGAAAGCACGTGGTCAGAGTGTTTCTGTTGTTTTGTGGGCTGCCAATAAATAGAATATACATTTCGCCAATTTCAATTCTGCGCTGGCATCCTTTTGATCGCATTGCGTAAAAAATCTGCATGCGGTGTTATACAATTTTTTATTTCAACCCAATGAATTTTGACTCTATGGCAATAACTCTACTGGATTTGCGCATGCAATAATCTCTTGCACTTAAATAATTGCAAAACGAAGAAAAAATTTTGTACATTATGTTCGTACATTTTTATGTATTCTGGATTACGGTCCAGCTATTTGTGGTTTTACTAATGAGATTTCGGTGAAATAGTGCCTGCGGTTTGTTTTTGTCATTTCTTTTTAGAATCCACATTTACTTAGCAGATCTTTTAATCATATGATTTATTTTAGCTCACTTTTTTGCACTTACAGGACGACAATTCAGCTTGATTGGCGCAGGGGGTTTGTGTTCAAACGGATTCTCTTCAACCTCAAACTGATCATACTTGTTCTTCAAACAGTGTAAAGTGAGTATATTTTTAATTTTAAAAGAGTTTGCCCATCCAGATGTATGAGTTTATTGTTTCAAAAGATTAATCAGTAACAAAAATGAAAAATCTTTAATAACTAAAGAAGAAAAGGCAAAAAGGTTCCACCTTTTTTCTAAAGTGTTACAAGAAAGGCCGATTCCTCTTTCAGAGAAGCAAAGAAATAATTAATGATTCACACGCCTGAACAATTTATCGCCATCATCAACGACCCGTCAGTTTCTTCTCAACGGATCTCGTTATCAAGTACGACGCAAGAGCAAACAAAAATGATAGCTCAAATCCAACATCACCTCCATATGGCTCACTAATATCGAGTGCAATAACTCCTGTGTAGTAAGTCTCAGCCATTCCCAAAAACATACCAAGAATACCCATCCCAAATGAGAAAATCGCAGCAAGACCAAGGGGCAACTTTTCTGGAGATTGCCAAATTTCCGGGTCATAGTTTTCAAAACTGCGGTTACGGAATACGACATGTTCAGCGCCAACAATTGCAACATATGGGCCGAGAATATAGGCAATCACCAGCAAAAAGTTGTCAAGAACGCTGTTGAACGTATTGATGGACAGAATTGAAACAGTCAAGTATATTGCGGCCCCGATAACAGTCCACCAAGCACGGTTTACTTTATGTAAGTTTTTTCCGATAAGTTGCATCGAAAGACCGACGGAGTAATCGTTCGGTACATTGTTTGCAATAATCGAAAGACCAAGGAGAACGAGGAGGAATCCAGCGAACCCGGTGCCAACAGTGTCGTTGAGAATCGCCGCAATCATGGCTCCGGCGGTGTCTTGGTTCCAATCCGGTTTATTAACAGTTGCAGAAGCAGCACCAAGTCCGACAATTTCAAGGAAAACGATCGGCACGAAGTTTCCGAGGAAAGTAAAAAATGCAATCTTGAATTTTGATGAATCAGCAGGCTGGAAAACAGTGTAATCAGCTGCCATCATTGTCCATCCAGCTCCGAAGCCAAAAACAGAAGCGCCAAAAGATAAAATTCCCGCCAAAGGAGATGAAAGGGACGGTGCTGAAGTATCCCAATAGTGAACAGTAGTTCCAAATGTAATCAAAAAGACCAAAATCACTGGAATCCAAGCATATCTTTCGTACTTGTGGATGATGTGGTATCCATACAGCGAAATAACAGTGGTCAAAAGACTAATGACTACGACCCCTGCCCAAATTGGAAAATTCGAATTTATTCCGTTCAACACCTGACCTCCCACTGTTTAAAAAAGGAATTGCCAATATTCAGTTTCTGATTTTTGTTCAAAGGCAAATGTAAAGGCTAACATACCAACAACATTTACCGTCGACCAACCAAGTTGAATAACAATATTAATCAAAGCAATCAACATCGTACTATCGAAGAAAGTAATAAATTCAAATAGAGAACCTTTGTGAATTGCAGAAAACGAGAAAAATACAAAACAGCCTTACCCGTAGAAACCAAACGAATACCGAGTGATAACCATCTGCCGTAGTCCCGTTGAGGCACCAAAAGTCGCAAAGAGTGCGACACATAAAGAACAAGCAATATTGAAGAAGATAATTGTCCAGAATCCATCCCAAAAACCAACGTCATAGATTGTGCTGGCCAAAATTCCGAGAGCGAAGGTTGGTAAAACTGAAGGCAACAAAGTGAATGAGTCGTTTGGATATTGACAAAGAAAGAAAGAATTTCACCTGAGTTGCAAGAGGCCCAAAATGTGAAGTTTTCGATAGCTGACTTTTGAACACGGCTGTATGCTGGTATAGGAGCAATTCCGGTCACTTCGACAGCAAGCACGTTAATGGGGGTCGCAGATTCGACGTGTGACTCTTCCGCGCTCTTGATTTTCACTTCGTCGCTCATATCCTAATTTTCGCTTGATCTTTTTTTTTTTTTTTCTTTCCCGAAAATTTTGCGATTGAGATAAGATTCAGCAGATTTGGCACGTGAGGTTTACTGACTTGGCGAGCGGATTTTTAACCTGGCCCTTCAAAAAAATAAAATAAAAGAACTACTGAAAAGATTCTGATTTGTTTTAGCTAACCGATTCTGTAACAAACCTCTGGGTATTACTAATCTACAGGAAAAAAATAATTTGCAACGATCTATCAGGGTTTTGCGAATTTTACTCCTATCGTGTTAGACACTGGATTGAAGAATTTCTAAAACGTTAATTTGACCAATAGCATCAGTGCATAATCAAGATCAAATTTGGAATTCAAGGGCCATGACACGTATGAAGTTTGCTTTGTTTCAGTCAACATTTTGAAGTGATGATACGAAATCATATTTCAGAAAAGAGGAACATCTTTTTCTCTTTTTTTTTTGGCCAGGCTGAAAACTGGATGGACTGGTTG
Source organism: Physocladia obscura (assembly GCA_027596945.1). Taxonomy (NCBI): domain Eukaryota; kingdom Fungi; phylum Chytridiomycota; class Chytridiomycetes; order Chytridiales; family Chytriomycetaceae; genus Physocladia; species Physocladia obscura. The sequence continues at coordinate 21,777 of JADGJH010000036.1, forward strand.
TTCAAGGCGAAGAGTTGGGCAAAACGCGGGCAGACGGGAATGTTGCCAAGACACCAAACTAGAGTCCGAGGGAGAGACGTGCTTAGCTGTCAGGCTAGCGCGTTGGTCGATGTCCAGTCGCAGGTAGGCCAGGTACGTGTCGAAGGCCCATCGTCCTAGCGCTTGGATTTCGTATTTGGTGTAGCCCAAATTTATTGCAGCAGTTGCACTTCCAATGCGAAAGCTATGTCTCGCGTAGTGGTGAGGTTTTCTCCAATGGCAGGGAGAAGCGAACGGATTGAGTTGATAAGGAAGTCACGTGAGAAGGGACGTGCCATGGAGAAGCTGGTGAAGAGTTTGAAGAGGAGACACACGGCGCAATAGGCTGGCCAGTGGCAAGTCCAATAGTGAGGATTTTGAAATTCGCAGAAAAAGTGAGAAATATTGTTTTTTCACCAAAATATTCAAAGTGTATCTAGTCCTTCAAATTGCCATCAAATTCAGCCATTTTGAGTTTAATTTAAAATAAAAAGGATTTTATGTGAGCTGGGTATGTGATTTGAGCTGGCTCTTTTTGATCATTAGATACTGCAAAATATACAATTTGCCTTCAAAACCTATCTAGTCCCTCAATTTTTTAGTTTTTGAACCATTTCAAGTTTGAGTGTATTATTCAAATAAAGATACACAAATTTACATATCTATTTTTTGCTTATTGTACTTGAATTATTTAGTTATTTACTTAAATTTCCCCTTTTTGCCAAAAAAAAAAAAAAAAAAAAAAGCCACCAATATGCAAAAAAGCACTCTGTGCTACTCACAAGATTACACTTCAAATATTCTCAAAGTGCTCTGAACATTCCCTTTGCAAGAAGCCATTCCACTGAACAGAATTTCTTTCACATTCATAGCCCATGGTTCTCTTATCATAAACTCTATCCCCATATCAATTAAAGATGGTATATATTTCACAAATTCTAACACTGTATAAATATTAATTAATATTGCTATACTGATGGCAAATTCTGCTGTAGTTATAAGTGAAAATACTACCCAATTAACAAATTATTGTGATTCAATCAATACTAGAATTCTGTCATGAACAGAAATTAAAATACTATCTTATTGACAAATTTTCATGATTCAATTGATACTGCTACATTGAATGCAAACTTTGCTGTCATGTTAACAAATTTCCAAATAATGGCAATGTGCCAAGCAATGCTAATGCAAAAACTTTTGTTTACTACAAATTCGAGTGTCTTGTAATGTTTTCAAAATGGACCAATTAATGTCAATTAGAAATCAATACTACAGTCAGTTACTGTCTTCAATACTTCCAATAAATGGTTTGATGCAAGACCCATTGCCAAATTGCTTGGACTTCAAAGAATAGCTCAAAAATATTCCCCAAACATCTGTAAAGTTTCCGGTCATTATCCCATTTTCAATTTAGATAGGTTATGTGAACATCTTCAAGATAAAGCAAAATTTGCGTTTATGACTTCACTTTTTCCAAGAAAAGGTGGAAGGGTCAAGAAAAACAAATGTCTATTATGGCTGTTAAATTTTCTGATTGAATCTTACTAACCACAAAAAAACAAAATTCTAATTATGGAAAAAAACATTGAGGATGCTGAATGGGCTGATTTGCCTATGGACGTAGCAAATAATGAACAAACTGCTATTAATGAAAATATTGGAGTGAATGAAGCAGAAAGTGAGAAGAAAAATGTTAACATCAAATTTAGTCATTCAGAAGCTGCTCTTTGCTGAAAATTAAAAATTTACATACTTATCCAAAGTTCATGCAGAATTAAAAGTGATTGAATATTGTTATTTGTGTCCTCATCTTGTCTTTATTCTGTTTTATCTTTATTCTCTTATTTCCTACTCTTTTACTTTCTTTTTTCTTTATCTGATCTCATGTTTGATTTTTCTTCTCTTTTTGCCTTCTATGATGGTTTTTTGGTTTTTGGGACTTTATAATTTTCTGGTTTGTGGGATTTCTAATTCAATGTGGTAGAGTTGAAAACCAGAACTAGATTGACCAATAGAATTTGGGGGCTGAGAATTGTGCAATGATGATGCAACAAAAAGGGTATTTAAAGGGCTGAAAAGCAGGGCTTTCTTTCTTTTAGTTTTGTTGTTATTATCTTTGTCTGTCTTGAATTGATAGTATTGCCCTCAAATACATTAAGAATCCAATCTACTTGTGCTATTTTAACAAAAAGAGATAAAATGCTTGATTGGACCAACCAGACTGCACCAATGGAAAATGATTGCTGAGTTTGATAAAATTGATCTAAAAACTGAATTTTGTATGAATATGGTGGATTTGTTTTTAAGCTTCTCTAAATTGGAAATTTGTATTCTGAGTAAAAATAAAAGGATTGTTGTGAATACACATATTTTATTCTTCCTCATCACCCAAATCTTGTTCTACCAACTGCTTCATCTCATCTAAATTCTCCAAATCCAATTCAGAAAAAGAACCAGCAACTTGGTTACTGCTTCCAGGATCAAAGGACCATACCCACACTTTTTATATATATGTTTTGCATTTGGTAGTTCTCAAACTTTTTATGACCTTTGAAACTACACCAAGAAGCTTGCCACTTTTGACAGAGCCCTCCTGGTAGGTTTGCTGCATGTCTGCTTTTGCAAGGCCAAAGAGAAATTCAATAGGATTAAAAAAGGGGAGAAAAATTGGAATAATGACAATAGAGCACAGGTAATATGTAATATTTGAGTCACAATGGATTTTTGCACCATCAACAATCTAGATGGAGTGTAAACCAGGATATTGCTGGACTTTGCAAGACTTAAGTGCAAATCTTTTGCAGCATTTGGAAAATATACATCAATCAAAGGTCCCTCTGTGTGAAATTTCTCAAGGATCCCATTGATTCCAATGAAGCATAGAAGAAAGACATGGGACATCCTCATGAACTCTCCACAAAAACAAAGTTTTTCACCACATAATGAATTGCCATACTTCCTAAACATGCCACAATTATCAAAGGACACCTCATCCAGGAAGCACAAATTCAATCCACACAATTTTAACATGTTGACTTCATTGGTTTGATGTTGAGAGATTGTCAATTAATTTGAGGAATTGATCTTAAGTCTTTACCTTTCAAGTGAATTCATACTCATTTAATATTTTCCATAGTTCCCATACCAATGTTCATGTTCCAAATTAATTTCAATGCAGTCTGGGCCTCATCCAGCAGAGAAAGTGGGTAGTTGCTAAAGAACTTCTTGACCCATTCACATTTCTCGGAGTTTTATTTTCATTTCAGTGATGTGTTGGGTGACAACTGGGTCTGAGATACATTGCCTGTGTTCTTATAATACTGGTCCAGCAAAAAAATGCTGGATGGACTCTTACAGTAGACTTCAACTAGATTTTTAAAACTCATTCAGGAAAAATCTGCCATATAGGACATGGTGTTTACTGTCATCTTACATACAGTGGTGATCTATGATGTTGAGTATTTGTACAAGTTTTTAAAAAAAAAAAGGAAAACAGCAAAATTTCCATTTTTTTTGACAAAATCAATACTTCTGCAACAAAAAGATCGCCGCTTCGTGCGTGAACAAAAAAATTGCATTGATGAAAGAGTTAGAAAATGATCATACACAACATACTACAACAATCCAACACAAATGTCCACTCTTCACACAAACCCTTTCTTGACCAGCCACCTGTCCAACAGCTCCACCTCGCCCTGCGGATCTTCCCTATAGATTGCATGGCCCACGTTCTCCAGCGCACCCGTCTCCAAGTCGGGGATGTGCGAACGCGTCACCTCAGACGCAATTGGCGGCCACGTCTTGTCGTTCCCACCGCCGTAGAACAGCGTTGGGACCTCGATCGTCTCCTTCCACGTGCCCTCGGCACCCCCGAGCGCGGATCGCTCTGCCGCATAGTGGTGGCCCCGGCACATGGCGCGAAACCAGTTCAGCGGGCCGTGGAACCCGCCATTGGTGGTCCACCGCTGCACAGCCGGCGCGAGCGGCGGCGGTATGGCCGTTGGCGTGCCGGTGGCGGCGCTGCCGGCGCTGCGGATCGCATCGCGCAGCTTGTTGCCTTCGTACGCGAGGGTATAGAAGTGTTGGCCGATTGTTAACAGCGTAGCAGCGACATCTGCATCCCACACCTCAGTCGACTCGTCCGTCCCGAAGAAGCGAAAGTAGTTGCAGTTGTCAAAGTCGAGGCCATACTCGGCGCGGACCGCCGCGACCCAGCGGTCCATGTCCTTGAAGTCTTGCGGCAGTGTCGAAGGCTGCACGAACTGCACGCACGCAAGGACGCAGCCGACGACGGTCGATGCAGGGAGGAGGAGCGGAAAGCGCGAGCACAGCGGCGAGCCCCAGTCCCGCCCAATGGGGAGCACTGTGGCGATGCGCTCGTGGGCCAGCACCTCGGCCAGGTCAGCTACCTGGGAGACAAGGGCGTACTCGGCAGAGTCGGCTGGCGAGGACGTTGGCACATAGCCGAGCAAGTAGGGCAGCAGCACACCGTTGCCATGGCGTGCATGCAGCGCTGCCGCCGCGACGGACCACACCTCGGGCTGCTCCGGGAAGCCGTGCAGGAAGAGAAGCACCGGCTTGTTGGCGGCAGTGGCGACGGGCGTGGGCGGCACGTACTTGTAGTGATAGGTGTAGCCACGCGAGACGGTGAAGGTCGAGAGCGGCACGCTCCAGTCGAGATTGTGCTCAGTCATGCTGAGGGATCAGGAGTTGGGGTAGATACTGAGTGTTGAACGAGAAAGTGTTTTAATTGGAAAAAATTTTCTCTCGTTCAAGTAGTAAGTATTTCACAATGACGTGGGTGGCACCAACAGCTCTGACAGTAACACTGATGACTCAGCATGTGAATCAACAGACCTCCTTGTACAAAGAAAGGCTTTGATGCTTTTAATCCTTATTGTGATTATTTGGATTGAGCTGAGGCCCAGCAAAGAGAGACATACCTTCATTTTAATTTGATCTGGACTCAACAATGATACTACAAGTCAATGTCACAGGCCACCAACAAAATTATCTTGTTTTCAACACAAAAATATTGTTTTCGGATTTTAACAATCTTGAGGTGATGGAATGAATATACTTTTTGCAATTTCTCAAGATAAACCCTTTGGAGCCTAACTGATTCATCAAGACTGCTATGACAATATACAAAGCATTTAACTTTTTTAATAAAATCTGTCTTCAAATTGTACTCCCATATTTGGGCTGTGGATTCATTGAGTAGATATACTTTGACTTGAGAATCAAAATAATGCTTTGTCAAAGTTAATTTTTCCAATGCAGTTGCTTCTTTTCTCTCAATCTTCTCTTCCAATGTCTGCAGCATGTCTTTGCCAAATGTTGGAATGTCATTGTACAATGTTGAAGCAGTATTTTTAGCTTTTCTTCAACTTGTTTCTCCTTTGTTTTGTCAACATCTTTCAATTCATGTCCACTCAAAATAAAACAGAGCATCAGCATTTGTTTAGATTTCACAGTGGACACGTTATTCTCTAGTCAATTATACAACCACAATTGGGAAGACTAAGGTAATTTTTTGAACTCAATATCAGTACTGCCTGTCATGTTTATTCAATCCACCATTGAGATATTTTGTTTTTGTGGCTCTGTATGTTCCCATACTGTTGAAGTTCTGGTGACTCTGTGGTGAGAGCTAAACAAGTAATGCAAAGAAAAGTAATAAATAAATAAAAGATATTTTATTATTATTTTGGTCCAAATTAAATAAATGAAAATAAATAAAAATGGTTTTTATTATTTTTATTTTTATTAAAAAAATTTGTCCAGTAAATTTTTCCAAAGGACAAAAACAAACTGTTGCAAAAATGTACTGCAACAAGTCAAAATAGGCTGCGCAACATCAACGCACCATCCACAGGAGGCGGCACTGATGCACGCAGCACAGAGCATGCACCAAGCATAAGCTCAGCTGTTCACAGTGAGTTTTGTCATTGTTTTTCTTAAATAAAAATTTAATTAATTGAGATTTATTATTTAAAACAAAACAAAACAAAACAAAAATGGCTGCGCAATGTTGACATTACCCGCGAGGATTTATGCCAATGTGTGCAGCATGCAGACATTGTCTGTCTGTATTTATTTAAAATAAAAAATAAAAAATAATTATAAAAACTGATCAAAAAAGAAAATAAAACAGCTGCAAGGCATCAGCGTTTGGCTGCTGGCAGCCGTGCTAATGCGCGCAGCGCACAGAGATCCATCAGGAGATGGAGCCAGTTGCACCTGCTGTTTTTCCACTTTGTTTTTATTTTAAAATAAATTTTATCTTTATTAAAATACAAACACAGACAAACCAAGTGTAACAGCTGCTAGGCGCACACCCAGTTTAGTCACCAACAGACCACATCCACAGTTCTCAAAAGCTGTGTTTTGAAATCTGTACCTTTGAGAATAAAAACAATAAAGAACATTAATAAAAGAAAACCCCAATCACTCGCCTGGATCATCTTGCACAAGGACATGGCTTGCATAGTAGACCAGAGTAGAGAATTGGAGTGATTCTAGCTGGTGCAGCATTGTTGGCAATGTTTGATTCCAACTATTTTGTTTCAATTAATTTCCAGAAATGAAAATTTTTCTTTTGTTACAACCAGTCAGCCGACTACAGCCACCAGTGCCAAGAACAAGCAAATTGAGGCAACCCAGCCCTGTCAGTTCTTGGCCCAATGGTTTAAGTATGTCAGTGGCCATGACAGAAAGAACCTTATTTGCATTGTGATAGATAAAGTTGTTTTTTCAATATAGATTTAAGCAGCTACATTGTAAAACACTGACAATGACAACAAGGTGCTGAACAAACTAACCATATATGTTCAATACTAACTGCATTACATGCTGACACAACTAGTTTGTGACAACAGGAGCAGCAGTACAAGACTGGCTCCTTACATTGGGAATTTGAGCTATTTTTTGGATTTTTTCTAAAGGAAGTAAAAAGGGAAAATAAAAGGACCCCAAAAAGTGTGTAATCACTAATCAAGTGAAATCATGGGGAATTTGAAATGGACTGATTAGGCATAAAAAAAGCTGTAAGAAGGCTGCTGGATTTTGACTTTTGAAAACATTCTAAAATAAAAAATTCTCTACCCAAAACTACTATCAAGCTTAAAACTCACAACAATACTAAGCCTTACAACTCAAAAACCAACAAATATGGCACCTTGCACCAATTCAAGAAACAATGGTTTTGAGTGAGTCTTGATAATTAACGAAACTCTTTGTGTGGATTTGAGATATTCATTCAAATCTGCTGTAAAATTTTTTGCTTATGACTGCCTTGAACTCATGCAAATTATACAAGATGGGTTGAATTTCTTGATGTACTCTGCTGTTTGAAAGGTTCTACCACTTCTCATAGGACTTTGTTCAAAACAAAATCTGAATCATAAGGAAGAACATATTTGTTCTTGTAAGTTTGAATCCATTGTGTTCAAGCAGAAAAATTCTGAAAAACAGAATAGTCAAGACAAAGTTGGCATATTTTTGCTAATTGGAATACAATACCCTTGTATCCTTTTTCTCAGAAATTTTTTTCAAGTGAATTCCATACATAATCAACTGACTCTTTGTCATATTTTTCAGAACTACATGACCAGTCATTGTATATTTTGAATCCACACTCAAAAATTTGTGATTCAGTGTTGTTGGGTTTCATCATTGCAAACATGTTTTTCAAACTTCTGTGAATTACCATGTGCCAATTCCAATCCAAACTAGCCACAGCTGGCCACCACCTCCACTTAGTATGCATTTTTCCAAGATCTCCATATGAACATATTCTGTAATAATGTCTTCATAATTGCTTGGCAGTTCTTTAATCAAATCTTTGTCAATGTCATTTGATCTTGTCATATTTTCTTTAATTTTTTCCCAGGCCCATTGTTGCCCAAATGTACCACTCAGATGTCTTCTGGTGAATATGTCACAAAGAAATGTAATTAATTCACTTAAAAATCTAAAGCAATGGGCATTAATGTATGCTGCTGAAGCCATTTTGTCAAAAAAATGGTCAAAAAAGTTTTGCAAACAAGAATAAACAGATGAATCCACAATGGAAGAATCAATATCCACTCTTTGACTCTCTAACCACCCCACAAATAAAGAATAATGATGATAACAAACTTTGTTGTTTTTGGTAACTCAGTTTCCTCTCACAACAAAATGAAAACTTATTTTTGTTTTGTTGGATGCTGGAAGTGTAAGAATCATTCCTTCAAGACCAAAACTTTGTAGAAAGCATGTTACATTGTTTTGCAAAGTATTCAAGAGTTGGAAAGTGCCACTTGTTTCCTTGGAATCAATATCCAAATGCCAGTATGATTTTTGATGCTCATCAATGACCTCAGAAAAATTCCTTTTATCCTCATCTTGAAATTTAATGTGATCAAGAAAAGACTTATGATCTGGAAAAGCCAAAAAACTCTTAGCACCAACCTTCTTTGAGCCAAGTTTGACTCTTTTGTCCACAGCAGCATATACTGGCTACAGTTTCTTACTTTTCTCAATTGTTTTTAAAAGTGCTTCTTTGTATTTGCAGTAATCATTTTGCTATCATTGTTTCTTTTATTTCTTATTATAG